>JABCKO010015899.1:3525-38734 GCA_018855915.1 Tephrocybe sp. NHM501043
TTTTCAGCAGGTCTATCACAGCCCTGCTTGATCTTTGCTGCATTGGCCTTCACAGCTGCAACATGACCTTTGTTATGCCACTTCTTCTTTCTGTTGACTTTACTCAAGTCATCTTTCTTGACAAAGGTGCAAACAGCTTCTAGGCATATGCATTTGCTAGTTCTGTGTGGTCCATTGCAAATGTAGCAAACAATAGTCTGAACAGCAGCAGCAGCAGTTTCCTCAGCAGCCTCAGCTGCATATGTATCATTCCGGTTGTCCTTGTTCTGGAAAGCTTCCTTCACAGCATCCTTTGTAAGGTTGTTGAGCATTTGGATAGAGGAAACAAAACCTTTGTATTTATCATATGGGAGGGCTTACAGCATAGCCATGATAGTGAGCTCTTTGTCTAGTATCTCAATTGTGTATGTGGTGACCTTTTATCCACTCAGAGATGTAAGTGCTAGAGGTCAGAGTGATTACACATGCTTCATTGAAGCTTCTACTTGCATTGTGAGTTTGATCATGCTATCATTGCTGTGCTTGCAGATGCTGAACAGATTGCTTAAGGAGTTAAAACATGCATTTGGAGCTGACTTTGAGTGAATCTCACATAATTTCTTCCATATAGTGGCAGGTTAGTCACATATATCATTGATGTACATCTCATTTCCTTTGTCTAGCCATTGATAGATTTTACTAGCTACCCTATCCTATCACTTCAAAGAAGAAATACATTGCAAGCAGCAATCAGGACAGGATCAGAGCTGTTGCCAGTGGATGGTGTGACTTCCTTGCCATTAGTGATGTGCACACTGCCAACTGACATCAATCAGCCATACATTATGCACTCCTACTTGACATATTTAATGGTGCCAAGTTTCTGGAGTGGTGATTGCATTGAAAACAAGACAAGGTCATCTATGGGGAGCAATAATGTTGAATGACATTGAGAATAGAATTTTTAATGAGAGTTGGGTCAAAACATACAGTGACAAGGTGATAGAAAGCTTTAACAATGGTTGAGTCTGTAGGCCAGGGCCCATAACCTAATGCAGCAGTAGAGTAGCACAGTGGAATGAACCAAAGTAAAGTTTATTGACTGAGTGACTGCAGGCTGATAATATCTTCATAAGAAAGAGATTATTGGAATATATGATAATGAATGCACCTGCAGGCCAATAGTATCTTTGTAAGAAAGAGACTATTGTCTGCAGAGGGAAAACTTACAGAGTCATGTGTGTATGTATATGATTTGGAATATGGGGGATTATGGGTCCATGTGAGTATGCATGGTGCTGTTAGCAACACCTCCCTCAACATAGGCAAGGATTCCTCTAGCACCTACTTCATGTTCTTTCTGTAAGGCACACTAAGCACTTTATTTGTTTCTGAGCTAATATGCAGTGCTTTCTCAGCACTGCTGTTGAAATTGAAATTTGTGCATCTACAGATCATACAAACTGGACCTTAAGATAGGGGCATCTTAGATAATGAAATACAATATATTGGCCAAGGTGGAATAGTAGAGTTATCAATTGCATTTAGTGGTCAATGCAGGAGTGCAGGTGTTAGCTCATGTATTGACTGTTCAAGTATATGCAATCTGGTGCTCAAAGGTTTCTGTAGAAATAAATAAAAAGCAAGTGATTGTTGGTAATAATGATACTCAACCCATTTGATGTACCAGTGTATGCATCAGTCTAACTAGCACTGTTAGGGAAGATCTTGCCTTATTAATTTATATCAATGCAGTTTCACAAACAAAGGTCGGGTAACAACCTTGAGTACAAGTGACTACAATGTGAGCCCTTGATGGTTATTATTCTTTTTAATAGCTGATCAAGGTGTTGAATAAGACCATTGACCCCAAGTAAGTTGGGTATATCTCCCTTGCTTCTCTATTCAATATCTGATACTTATTAATCAGTAGCTTCTTCATTGGTAATCAACCAACTCATCCCTGAAAACATGATCTAAGCTAACAGCTCAATGTTACAGACAGAAGCAACTGGTATCTTTCCTTAGAAAGCTTCTGGACTAGTATCAAATTTCAAATGTCGGTCAAACTACTATTGTCCCCACCATTGTCCCTTCCATTGTACTGATATACTGACTCATCTAGCATGAGCTCCTCCATCAGTCTGTTCCAAAGCATGGCCATCACATCCTTGGCACAACCCACAGATAACAGTGGTGCCACTGAAGCCAGCACCATATTCAAATATGGTAGCTACTACTACCTGTTCACCCCTGGGACAACTGCTGCCAAGGTACATCTAGCACCTATAATATTCACATCAGAACATCCTCAAGGTATGTTCTGATGACTTCCTTACTTGCATTATAAGCAATGTGTTGTCTCTTTAATGTGAGTGGGGTTTATATCGATGCATCTGGTGTTGCTCTTACCAGTGGCAGTGGAACTATTGTCCTAGGCTCTCATGATGTGGTATGGTAGTTACTTGGATTTATACTTTCTGAACTTACTCACATTTCTGCACATAGATCATTAGCCCTGGCATACAAAACCTGATGACTGATAGCAATGGTATTCTTTTTGTTTACTGTATGTGGACTTCAAGTGTATTTCCTTGCCACCAAGCTAACATTTGTTGCGTTATCAGACTATTACAACACATCTGGAAGCTTCGTATCCCCTAGTCAAATGCTCTTTCATTAATAACGGCCCCTTCTCCATCACAGCTCGGCATCAACCTCATTGAGTTCTCAAGTTGCTGGCCAGTCAGCGTTATCTGCTCGATGATGTACACAGTTTTAATCATGGATTGATTTCCTAATGGGTCGTCATCTAAACCTGTGGCAAAGCTAACTTACAAAAGGAGCGATAAAGGGGCTACTTTAATGAATGCAATCACAATCGTTGCGATGCCACACCCCTTTAATTTCCGAAGTAGTCATAGTGTTATGACTTGGCCCAAAGAAACAACTGTACTAAAATGAAATTTTAAGCCCATCTTGTTTCTATCATCTTATTTATGAGCCTCTGCCTCTGTCATTCAACTGTTATCTAGGATACTGTGCCCAGCACCCACAATATTTTCTCACTCCACGTGCAATAACTTGGCAAGTTGTCCAGTGTCAAAGTTGATTTGATGCCCCATAAGTAGTTTAACAGAGTGGGTGACTTCATTTAGAAAAATTTAGAAATTTCTAAATGTCTAGATACACATCAGCCGAGATGCCGATGCCCCATCTGGACATTTTTTTTTATGTGAAGTGAGGGTGAAGTGAGAGGACCCCCTAAGTATGTAACCACGAAAAAATTTCCTCAAATGTGTACCTCTAAATCTTATACTCCGCTTTCCCATTTAGAACATGCTTCAAGGAACGCATAACTGAGGCTTGACCAGTGACTGTCTGTTCGTCGAAACGTCGTCAGGAATGGGTGTGGCTTCCCAACGCTCTGCAAATCCTCCTGTTCTTTCGAGCAAGTAACAGAAAGTCCGGACATCAAATTTGCATCAAAACCCATGGTTGTGAGAAAAACTTTGTCATTCTGACTAGCCCATAACACTTCCAAGGAGTCCCTGCTCGCGGATTTGGCAAGGGCTCGGAACAGCGAAGGCTGCGGTAGTGGATACTTTGTTGACATACATCCTCAACGCCAATAAGAATTACAAGCATGATGGCTGCTTATTCACGTCGTCATCATGGACATTGTTAAGGTTGAAAAAGTGTCAGTCAGACAGGTCCAGGCTATTTCTTGATAGATCCAGTCATGGATAACTTATACGATCAATTTCTCAGCCGTCTCTTGTGAAGTCGACTCTGAGCGTCTTCTGAAGACATTTTCGATATGAAGGGATTTCGAACAGTTTTGAATTTGTATACAAAATCTTGATTTTCTTGATTTCAAGCGATATATTGGCCCCTGTCTCGATCAATTTGATGGCGACATGTATGGCCAAACGGGCTTGTGAATATGATTGGTTCAAATGCTCGTCTTGTCATAAACCGCCACCATTGACGCCCACTCTTGAGACTGCCCACCAACGTAATGCTGAGATGGGCTTTTTCTCCTCCAAAAGGGCAGACGATACGGATAACTACTTCTCGAAGGAACCTAGTGAAAAGTCCGTTGCAAGTGTCATCCGATCCAGATTCGTGCGTTCACGTTTTTATGTCTCCTGACAAACGTATCACAAGTTTACAATTTAGCCTTTACCTTTAGTATGGCAAGAACAAGGGAAGGGAGCGGGATACTCAACCGGCTCCGACGTTCGCGACTCAGAGCGCGTCTGCTGCCCAAACACTGTCCAACCCACTACCTCCTTCTCCCGTACCCATTCGTCAACATAGTCCGCTATCACGACACTCAAATGCCGCTAGAACCGCAGGACCGAGCAGCCTACGCATCCAGACTCAAACGACACCCCGCAAGGCTATCAGTAAAACTTCAAATATCGGTTCACCACCCTCTCCCTCTCCCTCAGGCGTGTCATCTGCGTCAGGCTTTCCAAACCAGAGCTCTAAGTCCACCTCGCATCCTTCACGTCAAACTAGTGACAACGTTACGTACGTTTGCACTACTATTTGCACGTTGCGTTGAAAACACTTTCTGAGTGTAGCTTATTTGAAATCAGGATGACCCTTGCCCAACGCCTAAACGAATTAGCTGCTGCGAATTCTCAGGGACTTTTAACGTCAGTTTTTTGAAATCATTGAAATTTCCCATTTTGACCGTATCTCCTGACTTAGCGACGATGAATACCGATTACTCCGACAGAACTTGTTTGAAAGATTCGCAATGAGTGCAACCGTACCCACGGAGACTCCTGTAGTGCCAGTTTCTCTACCGCGTCCGCGTGGAACGGCTTCAGGTCAAGAAGGCAAATGTGAGCATAGCTGGCTGCATCGGCATTCACATCTGATTCCCGGCCCGTGTAGCTCGGCCGCTGTCCAATTTTCAAGTTGAAGTCAACAGGTCTCCATCCATTCGGTCTAAAAGCTCAGTCACTTCAGGTGTTGCGAGTTTTCTTCGTCGGGCAACAAGTCGACGGACGCCTGCTGGTTCCAATGATTTCAGTGACACTTCAAGCGTGTTCTCATCTGCATCCTTGACATCCAATATCTTCAAACGGGGAGTATCTAAGAAGTCCAGCTCTTCATCAATTCGCACAACGACATCACGGACACAGGCCGATACCATCTCCATATCCTCTCATACGGGAATGGGGTCACAGGGTGAACACTCTCAATCACCTCAACCCCATCCACCAATAAGCAATTCACGCTCGAATACAAGCATTCGACGGTTAGCTACTCCGCCCTCTGCCTTTCCATCTCGTATACCTGGTGGCAGCGAAGCACAACGGACATCAGCGTTCAGCGTTGACCTGATTGATGAAGAACGCCTACAGACAACTGCGGAGATACGGCAGGAGATATCGACAGTCGAAGCTGAGGCGCGCCGGCTGATGGACGCGTTCAATGGACTGGAAATGACCACACTTGCGAAACTGCAACGACATCAAGGAAGAAATACATTGACAGAGACCGCCGCGTCTCCTACTGGAACGATATCAATGCCCAGCACACCACGACGCATGGCAATGGTGGCAGATAGCGACATGACGTCCTTGAGGTCTACTACTTCTGCTACCTCAACGCCCAGGTCTGTGCATTCCAGAGCACGATCGAAGGGAGGTCTCGCTGCCTCAAATGCGTTACATTCTCCGCGATCAGGGTCACTGCGACGCAAGAATTCATCGTCGAGCGTGGGCACCGACGAGGGAAGAGCTAGTGGGCGCGTAAATCTTCCACCTGTTCCAATGCTACCCGCGAGCTACGGTCATCTGGGAGTTGGCAGTGTTTCGAACGTGAGTTTGGCGCGAAGTCACGTCACGATGAGTGTGGTGCCTGAGGATGAACAGCCTGCGTCGGACGATGTGAGATTTGAGGACGATATGGATGATATCCAGCGACGGAGAGAGGATGTCAGCGAGCGGTACGCAGCGCGCCTGGAGTATCTACGTGCGAAGCTCAAGGGTGCCCAGCTGCGCGAAAAGCTTGCGCGAAAGTAATTATTGCCTTGTACTTAAGTATGTATAGATTAGATTCCGGCCGGGTTTTGCCGGTGACAGTTATTCATGAAAAGACTATATATAGATGGTTTGGTTGTGCTGGCTACCGACGCCGTTGAAAGCGCTGCCAAAAAGTCGAGCGCGCCATCGCCCGCAATGGCAACGCACATCCCATCGTCGTCGCCCAGCTCTACCGACGACGACGACCTTATTATGGCGTCCACTCCAACACCAATAAGCACCCTGCATCGCACCTTCAGCCACAGCTCCCAATGGTCCGCGTCAGATACGCCTCAGCACCATAATCAGGGAACGTCGTATTTTCCATCAGCCTCAGCATCTTCCACTCCTAGTGCACGTAGTCCGCAACCCCCGATATATATTCGAAGCTCATCTGCGCATTCAAACCGCCTCCGCAGTACCAGCAGGAGCAGCTCCAATATAGCGAATATCGCACACCGCAATGATGTTCTTGGCGAAGAGGATGACGAAGATGAAGAAGAGGATGAGGATGATACTGGCTCCGTGCCGGTCTCCGTGGCTCGACGCGGAAAGGGAAATGCTAACCAAGAAGACACAGCTGAAGATGGTGAAGGCTCAGATGGAGAGGACGATCCTATAACCCTGAAAGATCGCCAATCTCTCATCAACGTCCAACATCCGTTTGGCTTGCCTATATGGAAACCTGCCTTGTACAAGAAATCGCGTTCCCTTACTCGTTACGCTGATCAGGCGCTCCATTCAGTTCCTTCCGCGCAGGCAGAGCGCCACCTTCTGCCAGGCAACATCTTCTGGGTTGTTGTCTTCGGTTGGTGGCTAGCCCTTGTTTGCGTGGTCATCTCTGCCATCCTTTATGTTATTCCACAAGGTGGAAAGCGCTATTCTTCCTTTGTCTACGGGCTGGGCTGGTATCTCGTATGGCCATTCGGTAAATATGTTGAAGGGGACCTTGATGCAGCGGAAGCGACTGAGGAGGAGGTTGTCGATGAAGATGCCGGAAGTGTTCACGATGGAGCATCCAGCAGCGAGGACGAGAGGGCCACAGTTCGTGGATCACCGCCTACCATACAATCAGACTCTCACCCCGCCCACGTACCTCTCACCGAACAACCTACTATCACTCCAGATACATACGCCGCCCACCTGCCAACGGTCTCGTGGAATGCCAACGTCTCTGGGGAAAGCACACATTTGCTTCGCACACCAGGCCCAATACCGTCCAAAACATATGGCACGAACACATTCGCACGTACATTGACCGGCTCATCCACGAGCTCCATAGGCCTCGCGAAAATGACAGGGAGCGACCTTTTAGGGAAAGTATGTTTTTGGCTCGCAATGATCACCATCATTGCCCCTTTAATGCTCTTCGTGTGTCTCATTTGCTGGGGCCTCGTCGTTACCATCCCCATGGCTAGGCTCAACTGGGCATTACTTAAGTACCTCTTCACACAACCTACCTCCATGCGCTTCTGTGCTGCCCCACCTGCTATTGTCATGTCGACCAACCAGACGGGCGCTCCCCAGAACACGGAGGAAACGACAGATGGCGCGGGTGCACAGGCCCCCCAGTTCTCTATAAAGCATACAAGATTGTCAGAAGGCCAACTAGCGCCCTCAGGTTCGCCAACTTCGACAGTACTCCTGTGCACGTATCGTGCTGTCGGGCTCCAGTATTATAAGTACACTGTCGGTGGTGTGAACATCCTCTTCGTCAATCTTCTGCCCGTTGTCTTCTTCGTGATATTCGACGGAATGGTGCTCCTCCCCATGGCAGAGAAGTTGGAGCATGAAGGGAAGCATGTTCCTACTCTCTTAGCCGCCCTTGCATCCCGTGGGTTGATCTTCATACTCTCCCTTCTCAGCGTTATCCCGCTGTCCTACTTTATTGGAATGGCCGTTGCCTCCATCTCTGCTCAGTCGTCCATCGGGATGGGAGCTGTCATCAACGCAACCTTCGGCTCTATCATCGAGATTATCCTGTATGCTATCGCCCTCACCCAGGGCAAGGGAAGGCTCGTGGAAGGCTCCATCATAGGCAGCTTACTCGCGGGTGTGCTGCTTATGCCTGGCATGAGCATGTGCAGCGCAGCTTTAAGACGTAAGGAGCAACGTTTCAATGCTAAGAGTGCCGGAGTCACTAGTATGATGTTGATCATGGCAATCATTGGCGCAATAGCGCCTACCCTGTTTTATCAGACATATGGAAACGTGCGTTTTGCAGTTTTTTCTGCTCCTTTAGTTTTGATCTCTCTTGCACCAGTTCCAACTCGTCTGCTCTGGGTGCCCAACAGGTCCCCGAGGCCCCAAGGATGCACCCTGGGTCTGCGATCACTGCTACTACCAGCATCCGGACCCCGCCACCGACCCATTCTACCAGTCCACCGTCAAATCATTAATGTACTTCTGCGCAGTAGTGCTGATTTTCGTGAGTGTAGTAGAGCTATCGTACACTACCTTGACTTACATTATCGCAGTCCTATCTCATCGGCCTATGGTTCTCCCTTCGAACTCATGCATCTCAAATCTGGCAGAATCCTGGACCACTTCTGCATCCTCTGGAGAATCCTCGCGAACGGCCTTCCTTGTATCCGCGTCCTAGTCATCAGACACACCCGACCAGTGCACCCCACCCTTTGCCTTCCCTTCAGCGAAAACCAAGTCATGTGAATAACTCGGCCTCTCGTGACACTTCCCGACCAATTTCCATTCCTTCTGGAGATGCCACTCACCGCCAGGAACCTAACCTTTCTGTTGGAACCTCCGTTTCCCCGTCGGCTCGTCGTGTGTCTATCGCTCATCAAGCACAGTTCACTCCAATTCTCGAGACCGTGGACCGCACTGTCAAAGACACGGGCCATACACCTGCGACTATGACTACTGATGACTTTACGCGAGCTGTTGCGGTAGCCACCGTCAGCGCGTTAAGACACCAACAGGCACATGATCACTCCGCCCAAAAGGCCCGACTTTCTGGGGAAGAGGCTGCTGGAGGACATGATGCGCCTTCCTGGAGTCGCACGACCAGCGCTAGTGTACTACTTGCGTGCACCGCTTTGTACGCCATAATTGCAGGCATGTAAAGTTACTTTCGGCTCAATTGTAGGATACTGATACTGCTTCTAAAACAGAACTTCTTGTTGATGTTGTGGATGTTATTCTTGAAGATTCCGGGATCGACGAAAAGTTCCTTGGTGTTACGTTGTTCGCATTGGTACCAAACACGACGGAGTTCATGAATGCCATCTCATTTGCCCTGAATAACAACATCGCTCTCAGGTATGTCTTTCCATCAATCCTATCAGCATTCCGCTCACTTCTTGCGTCAGCATGGAGATAGGATCCGCATATGCTTTGCAAGTTTGCCTGCTTCAAATTCCCGCGATGGTCGCTTTTTCAGCTTGGTACAGCCCCGACACCCTTGGAGAGGTCGCAAACACTTTCACGTATGTGATATACTAATTGCCGACCACTCTGCACTTACTCTACAAACAAGGCTCGTCTTTCCTCGATGGGATGTGATTTCTCTCATTTTGTCGATGTTCCTGATGACATATACGTACATCGAGGCGAAAAGTAATTACCATCGAGGTAGCATCCTCATCCTCAGGTACGGGCTTGACATTTTCGTTCGTGTGCTTTGCTTATAGTCACTCTTACCACTGCAGCTATCTTGTCCTTGTGTCTGGCTTCTACTTTGCACCAGAAACGGACGCCGAGGTCGACCTAGGCCATTTCTCGACCAGTACGGACACTCAGATGTTCTCTTCTCTTAGTCTTTGGCAACACCTCAGATGGATCATCACATCTTTGTGGTAAACTCCAGTATTTGAAAGCATCGACCTTCTCTCATCCAAATTCCATGCATTGATCCATCTTCATCATACCTTCATCATACCTTCTACCTTCATCATACCTTCATCCAGCTCTTCACCAACTGTTAGTTATTTAATCGTACATACATATATACATCCTCATCGTAAATACACCGTTCTTGTTGTTTATCATTATATCAGTGAAAGCTTTGCAAATTCTCTAGGACGGCTTGGATTTCCTCGACGGGGATGGCTAATTTTTCGGGATCACTCTGCCCAGCCATGATCTTTTCCACATCATCTTTAGAACCTAGGAAGGCTAAGAATTGTTCCACAAAATCGCCGTCAATGAAGCCGAAGGCAGCAGAGTCTGCATCGCTGCGCCCTTTGTTGCTCTTGGGTGCCCGGAATCTGGCAAGCGTACTAAGTAGGGACGGAGAGAAACATAGAAAAAATGTACCTTGCATGTGATTCTCCTCCAACACCTGAAACTACACCAGCAAGGTTTCTTTGGAGTGCCGTCAAATGCAATGACAATGTGGGTTCAGCGACATCAACGATAACACCGATGCGCCCAGACGCGGTGAAGAAGGTGTGGCTAGCTTCCATGCCCACGTTCTTTGATGACTCAGAATTTACTGGTCCTGTGGACAAGATCAGAAACTTTCGACGAGGGATACTAGAGAATGTTGTCTGAACATGCCTCGTATGATTTTGGTAACACAATCGGCCTGATAGTAGTTTCCATCGCATCCCAATGATGGCCGTTGAAGGTTCTGTTCCAGTTTAAATGTCATGAAATTTGCGTCGAGCTGAGATACATTAGTGACAGCCTTGTAATAAAGCATAGAGAAACCTCACATTTGCCGCAAGGATGGTGTCCTTGTCCGCTGCCTCCACAGCCACAGGCCATCTAGGCCCATAGTCTCTCGCTACATTGCGTATCTTCCCATCGGCGATTTCCAGCAGTGAAACCGAGTTCAGCTGATCTCCTATGACAATTCGATTGTCGTATGTTGCCAGACTTGTGAGCATGTAGTTGTGGTTCCACTCCGAGAGCAATTCAAACACAAAACTATCGTCAGATTTCTTGAGCTTGAAAGCCATGACCTATGAAAGTGATTAGCAGCAGGGATGATAATAAGACGTGAATCCTACTGATGAATTGACGGTAGCGACCACTACGTCTTTGATGAAAGATATGGCATAAACACATCCTTTAACGTCCGCGGCGGCAATAAGGTATAATTGCCATGGCCACTGCGGGTCAGCCTTTGACTTTTGTGCTGTAGACCTCTGCAGACGTTCAGGCTTCGAAGGTGGTATTGCAGAGAGAATCAGTAGTCTGCCTTCGTTGGGCTCTATTTCGAAGGTGTCTTTGAATACGCCAAGGCAAAATACTGGTTTGGGCACTCCGTCAATCTCGGGGGAGTAAGTGGCGACCGCGGAAAGTCGTTCTTCTGGCAGACAGTTGAAGTTTGCAAGGGCTGTATGCATATAAATCAGCGAAAATAATTATCCGAAAAGTCTTACTGACTATTGAATGTTGTGTAGTCCAGAAGCCTAAACGACGATTGGATAAAGTTCATGTCACATATCCTGTTGGGTTCGGTGCGATAGATACCAACACCGAAGGCTTTGAGGCTTCGTTCATACACGATCTTTGTTGGGTTGTCCAGTCCAAGCGAGATCTTCCAACAAAACTTGTTATAATGATGATACCTTCATAAAAGTTGAAACAGCTTACGGTTCGAATATGCATCTTGTCAAGCTCTTCCACACGACCAATGAATAGTGCAGTAGACGTTGCAAGCACCAGGGATGACCTGTATGAAGCCGTATTGAGAGTGGCAACAGCAACAACGTCCTGTTACAACGATTGAGCTCAAATCCCTGCAAACAATTTGCTCGCTCACCCTCATCATGATGGGGGAACTATGAAGTCGCTTCTTCTCCCATGAAAGCACAGTCGCCCTATTTCCTGCTGCAAAGACCGCTCGCTTATCATCGACTTGGCATGCAGTCAGAGTGACAGGGATGTGCCCAAGAGGAATTATCTTCATGTCGCCGAGCTGTTTGTCCTTCCAAGAGAAGCATGCAACAGAGCCATCCGTCAATCCCGCAAGTAGATAATAACGGTGATCTTCGCCTTTTGCGCTGAAATCGTAGAGTAACACGGACCGGACAGAGGCAGGCAGGCACGGCGTCTTTGCAGAAAAAACGAGGCCGTTCAAATTGAAAGTAAAGACCTCGATCGTCTTCGTTTCCCAGTATGACACCACGAGATGCTTGGAGTATGGCTTGGCGGGATCCAAAGGCGCACATGAAATCGCGCTTATCTCTGGAAAAGGGTTTTCTTTGCGATCCCCCTCGATAACTTTGTTTCTGGAGAATCGTCAGGACCAGAACAAACAAGGCAATCAATGACAAGCTTGCATTGCTAACGTGAATCCTCTATCTTCGATGACCAAACCCACGATTCTGGTGCTTCCGTCACGATATGCCAGGAAAACCTGACTGCCATTGACATCAGCTGCCACCACCTCACCTTTTTCATGCTTGTATCCACCAATTCCGTGGTATGTTCGGGAAATTGTGTCATATTCCAGCAGGCAAACACCTTTCTTGGTTACTTGCACCACTTTCTGAGAAAGGGGAATGTTGCCAAAAGCAAGAGTTGGGACGTCAGTTGCAAGCCCATCGTTGATACTGAGGCCCGTATCTTTGACATAGGTCAAAAATGTATCGCCGCTTCCGTCATTAAATCGGAGAAGATGAGTGGCTTCCAGAGTGGAAATAAGTAGGTGGGTGTCGAGCCTGGAGAGGAATGAGATAATATCATTGCAGAGGGTAGGAGTCGGTCAACCTACATGCCGTCTACTTCGCCTCGAATACTCCACACGTTTACAACGTCCATCAAGCCAGGAACGGAAGCTAGTTCTTCAAAACCAGCGCCGTTTCTGACCACATTCAGACTGCCTCTGTTTCCACCTCCGGAGCAGGTCACCACTTGCCGCTGCAAAAAAATGAGTTCCAATTCGACACGTGAGATTAATGACCTGACTTCACCACTGCCATCGGTGTCGACAACGATGGCGTCAACTATTGGCGCGATGTTTTTGAAGGTTCCAATCACATTGATGAAAGAACCTTTGGATTCGACCACCGCGCCCTTTGTGTTATCTTCATCGCTAGTTGCTCGGGCTTTGCCTTTACTGGCGGACGGGCGTCCAAGCCGGGCTGGTGAGATGGTTTTGACGTCGGAAGGTATGGGAAGAGTGGGAGTGTCAAGGGAGGAGACTGCCGTAGGAGAGAGTTGCAATAACTGCGAATCGCCATAATGAGAACCAAGATAGATCGTCTGGGATGCGAGATATGTCAGAGAACTTGCTGGGGATGCCTACGAAGAAGCCGTGGATATAAGGTGATGAAGTCAAGGCGAAGTTGTAGATCACACCTCTCCCAAGGGAATTAGAATTAATCCAGTCTCTTTCACGCTCATTAGTGATAATAAGGCAAGCCTTCCGAAGATGTCGCCAATAATGTAACGGGGAACCAATGGGTCGGCAGCACAAACTCTAAGAAACAATCAGTGATGCTACAGATGAAGATACAGCATTCTCAACGCACGCAGTGACTTGACTCCAAGGCCAATCTACACTTCCCAAACCTTTCCTTACTCTTCCCTCCCTCTCACTCTCTTTAGCTTCTGCCATTGCAAACTCAGCAGCGTCTGTGCTTTTCTTCTTCGAATCCAGCCTCCTCCTTTTCGACGTTTGCTTTGCTCGGGCCCTTACATCAGACAGTTCGTAGAGTAATAACTTTTGAGCGCCGACGACGAGCATTCCTCCAAGGAACTCCTCTGCATCCTCTGCCTCGGATTGCTGCGAGGGAATTGAAACCAATCTTAGGTTAATACTGTCAGATTCTTGTACGAGCTTTTCCGAGATGGCCGTAGATGATAGAATTGTTGAAGGGGAGCTCGACAGTTCAAGATCCTCAAGCGAAAACTCGCGCGCCAGGAGTTGCACACGTTCTCGGTAGTCGAGATGCAAGATCGCAATTGCGTAATCATCGTCAGAGAGTGGTAGAAACTCTAGCCCAAGAAGGTTGAGCTCTCGTAATCTGTGTCGTTGATGATTTAGCTTGCATCATGAGATGGGCACACACAGGAAACGCACACAACATCGAAATCCTCCTCGTGGTGGCCTGCTTTTAGCTTGATAACTCTGAGCTTGCCTTTGTAGCAGCTAGCGATGGCAATTTTGCCCGATGGGTGCACCACGATATCGGTAAAGTACTCGGCGGGTTGTGGAGTGCGCTCATAAAGTGACAGTTCTTTTGTTACTGTCAGCTGACAACCAGATGAGCTCTCTGTATACGAGAGGAAGATAAGCTCGGGATAGGGATGATTTAGTAGAAGTAGGAGGTTAGATCTCGAGGAACCCTAAGGGTCCAGATAAGTAAAGATTTCAAAAGGGAAAAGTAAGGAAGACAAACAGCTATCGGCACATTTCGTAGAGAAGCCACATCTCCTCTGACTTCCAAGCCACATTGGTGTTGCAGACCGTGAGGCTGTAAAGAATATACATCGAGTCTATTTGGTTTGGCGACGACCAAGTGTTCAAGGTTTCTAGACGAGAGCTGACATTTGACTGAGGCCAAAACAGAGGAGGGCTGATGAAACGTAGTGATAATCTTCATCTCGTCGTTGGAACTCAGACAATGTTGTCTGTGTCTGTAGCAAGCAGGAACACTGCTCACTAACTGTGCTCGTTGTGGTCGACGATGACCAAGGTCTTGCCGAGCCTTATATCACACCTACAGCCCGAGGACACGATAGTCATGTGACCCAAACACGTCGCGTCTGCTATACAGTCTTTTTGGCTCGTAAGCGCCAATGCGCAGAAAACACGAACAACTAACAAAGCTCCCAATATATCTATACTTATTCCTTAAATTTCACGCATTTTCCTCAAGAAATCAAGTCACAAAATCTTCGCCTAAATTTCATTCAAAATAATTTTCCTGGGATCCACCAGTTGTACCCATCGTACCGTCTTCGTTCATGACGATATCTGTATCTCCCGGCTCCCAGGTATCTTCTTCTGCACGGCTATCACTGACTACGAAAGTGTCCATCGTTGGCTGTCCCTTGACAGCACTCGCGTCCGCACCTCGCGGTTTGCGTTTTGCAGGTAGATCGGCTGACATCCATGGTATGATTTCTGTCCAATCTTCTTCAGTAGACGCCATATTTCAGGTATAGCTGTAATTCTCGCCTTCAAGGAACAGAAATTCGTCTGCCCTTCGAACAACCGTAGCTGGAGAGCATGAATACGGCTCACGGATCAAATGGGTTAAAGACACACCAATATCCTTATGCTGTACTGTTGCCCTTTTCTCCCGCTCGGCCACCATCTTACTAGCCTCTACAAGTCGTTTTATGAACTCTTCAGTCGCTAGTGAGATCAGGAAAGTTGCGTCCTTTGCTATAATAGGAATTTCCTACACGAGCATGTGGGACTCGCAATTTAAACGTACACAACAATGCATGGACAGACCTTATCTGCCTTAATAATCTTCTGCACTCTCGAAAATGGCAAGAGCGACTTTCCAGGCTCTCGCACCAATCCACCAGGTTCTCTCCGTGTATACGTTCGTTTCTTCTTTTCTTGCTGTGGTGCATCGTCAGCATCAGCCTGTTCCACAGTCTCGGGTTCTTCGATGTCCTGTGTTTCACCCTCCTCAACGTCTGCCGACAACATGATGGTGGTTCTGAATGATGGTACACGCGTGACGCTGGCGTGACAGGACGCGTCGTATCTCACGTGGAAGGAAACACGCGACGAGTTCTCACAAAATACTTCTTTAGACTCAAACCACTTGAACTTGAGCCGTGCATTAGCCGGGAGTCAATAGGTGGATTCGAAACTAAAGCTAGGCTAATCAGTCAGAGAGCTGGGAAGACTCAATGTTGGACGATGAACCGTTACATTACCTATGGTCTTCCCGTCTGGAAACATGCTATGAGGCGATGAATAGGCGCTATGGAGGTGTAGTTAACTTGATAATGAGGACTTTTTGTGTTTTGTTTGAGTTGCCGAGGAAGGGATTGCAGTAATTTTGAACTTCGAACATTAATCCACGATCGAACAATTAGGATGGGCAACGACTGTACAATATACACGTAAAATGTTCACAGGCGTGCTCGAATTTCTTTAGCCAGAACCTTGGCGTCGTCGTCATCGAGTTCTTCTCGAGATTCAAACTCCATGCGGTGCATTTCCATCATCGTAGGAGGGGGCTTTGAGCGCGAGGTCTCCCTTGAGGGTTTGATTGCTCCTGAAGATGCCCCAAAAGTTGGTGCTGGTATAATGTGATAATGTACCTACAGACGTGAATTATGTTGAGCCGGCTCGCAGGAATCTTTCAAATAAGAGCTGACATGAGGTACCGCTTGTGCATATTCCTGATTACACACGACGTTCAATGCAGTGTTATCAACAGCTGGGAGGTATGAGGGTAGCAGGAGGTCAGAGTCTGTACAGTTGTTCACGGCTTGAGCGCACCTTTTGTCAATGCCTGAGCTACTTTAGAAACGGCCTTCCCGGTCGCTGCTGCATACTCAGGAGGCAGCTCGGATAATCTAGCGCAATGGACCTTGGGTATAACGAGGGTATGTCCTCTCCGAAGTGGTAGAATGTCTAAAGTAGTATTTAAACCGTCAGTTTGGCATGCAGACCGCCAACATGAATGCGAGCTCAGCAAGAGGCAACGCACCTAGAATAGCAAGTATTTCACCATCTTCATAGACCTTGTTGGTGGGTAACTCATTATTTATGATGCGGCAAAAAGTACAGTTCGAATCCGTATCCGGAGTCCAGGCGGGGGCTTGCGGACGGTCGAGGTGGTCCTTGATAATGAAGGAGGTCATGGAGGAGAACAACCCAAACTCACCAAGGCTTGGCACTGTCGGATCGGCAACTTTTGCTATTTTGATCCTGGGCCTGAGGTCTGATAAAGATCCAGACCTACTTATTTAATCTCTATCTCCAACGAATTTTCGACAACTCTCCTACTTCCATTATCTGCGCGATGTCTAGAGGTGATCGTGTAGCTGCTGCTGGGAATATATCGCACTCTATGCGCGACAACTACCAGCAGGGCGTTTCCGAGGTCAGTCAACATGCACTACCGATTGCATTTATCAGACCACCCTTGTTGTCAGTAGTACTATACAAAAGTTGGGTCGATTTACCGCAATCCACATTTTCCTGGGGTCCGACGCTGTCTATTTCAATGGCTGAACAAGTTGAGTCCTACTAAATGTTGATTGCAGCGCATACTTAATGATATGATATTTAGATGGTGGGAGAAGGAATTGTTGCTCGATCCCACGAGACGAGACAGAATAACCATGTTTGATATGGCCTGCGGTGTGTTTACTCTCTCTTAACCACAAATGATGCCTAAAGTTCATAGGGAGGTCCGTAATATCTTCACTTTCGAAGCCTAGCAGCCGTGTAACAGAACCAACAGCGGTGAAGCTACTGTAGCTTTCCAGGAGTGGTGGCAACTCGGGCGCAAACTACATGACGCTCAAGGTGCCGCACAAGAACAACAATCTACGACGACAAGATTGCCACAAAAGAAACCTCAGATCACATCTATCTCAATTGCGCCTGAACCTGGCCTTCCTAGAATTCTCGCTGCAGACCCCGTTCGTATCTCTGCTTTCGACTCATGAGATGGGTTAGGCAGCTGACTTAAGATGTCAGTTTACCTCGGTGGCCTACCACGACCGAACATCCTTGCCTTGTTCTGCACTCTCGTTTAAAGACATCGCAGAAGGTGCATTGCCTTCTCTATCCACCGATACGCCTACTCCAAACAAAGCATATCCTATCATCGACTTGATAATTTGCTCATTTGCCCTACACCTTGTTGAGAGCCCATCAGAACTGTTCTCTCTTCTCTGGGAATTGATCTCCAAGGCTCGTTGGTTGGTGATCTTGGCACCGCATAAGAAACCTGAGGTAGCTTCTTGTAATTCTCTTTAGCTGAAAATTGCAACTCACACTGCCTAGATCAAGGATGGATGGGGTTGGTTAAAATGGAATGTCGAAAGTTGGGAATCGTGTCGAATGGTTGATAACGTTCCCGATATTCTTAACGACAGGTATGTCAAGTTGACTTCCTCGTTCACAGAATAACCTTGACGCCTGTGTTATTCCAGAGTGCATTGTCGTATATATCGAAGTCTCAATACGTAAATTTCTGTATGGAATGATGTAGATGTTTTTTCAGATTTGCGCCATTTCTGTCTTTACAATTTTATTACCGTCCTATTAATAATGATCCAATTGCTCCTACTACAAATGCACCAGTGGCTACCGCAGCCAACTCAATGGTGCCTCGCGTCACCTGGAACATTGATACAACCTGGTCAGACCGTACCTCTTCTGTCTGATCGTCCTTGACTACCACCACTTCCTGTCTGGCTTTCTCGATAGGTTTCGGAGCCATAAGATTTTGTGATATATCCCTGAGGTGGAGTATGAGCCGTTCCTGGTCTGCGAGCTGCCCCCCAATCTCAATCATACTC
Organism: Tephrocybe sp. NHM501043; assembly: GCA_018855915.1. NCBI lineage: Eukaryota > Fungi > Basidiomycota > Agaricomycetes > Agaricales > Lyophyllaceae > Tephrocybe > Tephrocybe sp. NHM501043. The sequence continues at coordinate 21,975 of JABCKO010015899.1, forward strand.
GCACTGAGCCTTGCCTCATTCTCCTGACTCAACTCTTCAATCTTCTTCTCAAAAGTCTGCGCAAGCCTCCGCCGCTTCCACGGCTCTACCACAAGAATCGCCATGACAAACACCAGCATGTTGAGGCCGAGCGCTGCGAGCGATCCATATGTCGACGCGCTCCGAATCTTGTCGGACCAAACTTGCTCCTCGTGGTACCGACCAAGAATGGCACGCATTAGCTCACTGAACTGGCGTTCTACTGCATCTTCCATATCATTCACAGCTGCTTTGGCACGCGCCTCCTCCTGTTCGTAGAGGTGATCCTGCCGCACGATTGTCGTGAACCGGGCTACGTCGCTGTCCGTCCATTGGGATTTGCGTTCCAGGAGGTCGTTCACTTCACGTTGGGACTTCGCACGCTGGGCAACGGCCTCATCGTGCGCTTGCTTCGCTTCGCGTGCAGCCTGCCTCGTAGCGTTTATCCGTGACTCTATAGGTGGGTAGAGTAAGGTGGTGAGTAGGTACATAGAGGCATTTAGATACACACCCTGTTCTACAACTTCCCGCTTTAGCCCTTCTATTACTTCGTAGCCAGTAACCCTGTTTAGCTCCGAGCCAAGTTGAGAGAAAGTAACTTTCGACTTCGCAGTGAATCCGTCTGCCCAGATGCGGAATGTCACCACTGTCTCGTCCCTCCAACCCCGAAGTCGTTGTTTGAACGCATCGAAGTCAACCTGGGAAAGTGGAGAAGGTTTCTGTTGCTTTTCTAATGGTTCCGAGTCCTGTATTGGTTTTTGTTCGAAGTCAAGCGAGGGAGGCTTTGTCGAGGAAGACGTGGTTTCCGGCTCATTGACATATATCTCCGAGGGTTCAATGGTCGGTCTCGGAGGGATGCTGGATCTGTAGGGTGTCGAAGAGAACTGACGAGCAACGAGCGGTCTCGCCAAAGAGGCCCTCAACATGCCCGGAGCAGGTGGAGCAAACGAGAAGCAGTCGGAATGAAGTACAGTGAAGAGAGCCTTCGGGCCGTTCCACCCCCTCAAATCAATTCTCATTGCCGTTCAAAGACGACACGGACAAAGTCTGGATCTATTCAAAAATCTACGTGTCCTCCAGCCAGTCCATGTAGGATGCCGTTATAAGCACCGAAAATTAAGGGATGTAATTACCGTTGGAGCGCCAGCGACGTGTATCGACAAACACCCCAAGTACAGGGGAAAGAATAACAGAAGAATCATTACAATAGAGCTCTAGCTCCAGACATCCAGCATAAGTCGTGACCGTTCTTTGAGCAGCTTAACTTCAGCAACACCCTCTACAGCCGCTGAGCCACCCTTTGCCTCGCCAAGAATCCGTGCAAGCACGTCCTCGACCTGCTTGCTCATGTTCTTGGCCTCACCGCAAATGTACACGTATCCTTTGCCCTGGAGAATGGCTTCTGCGACGTGCTCCCTGTCGTTCCATAGCAGATCCTGCACGTAGATTTTGCTTCCGTCTGGCTTGTAGTTCTCACGCGAGAAGGCATTGTGCATCGTGAACTTGCCCTTAAGCTCCTCTGCGTACTTGGGCCACTCATCAGCGTAGAGGAAATCCTCGGTCGACCTGCGGCATCCGTAGAAGAGTGATATTCTGCCCCAGTCAGCGAGTGCGTCAGGTCCGTTCTTTTCGATCGAGCGGCGAGCAAGAGCAACGCGTTCTTGGATGAAACCACGGAAGGGAGCAACGCCCTAAAAAGATGATACAATCAGCTCAAATCACCCCAAAACGTTGAATGATACTCACAGTACCAGGGCCAATCATAATAACCGGGCTCTTCGGGTTGGTAGGAAGACGGAACGTAGAGCGCCTGACGTGAATAGGAGCCTTATATAGATTATCCTGCTTATAAGCTCCTCTGGGACCTTCGATCTGGTATGTAGGCACAGAGGCTTCGTTCGAGTTGGTAATCAGAGGAGCGGTCTCCCCATTGGCAGCATAGCGCAGATTAAGCAGGAAGTTGGAGCCGACACCATAGACCCACTTCTGGTTGACGTGTGCGCTAGGAACGGATTGGTATTTGAGGACAACAACAGTGACGTGAATAGAGTTGGGGTAAAGTTTGGGGCTGGACGAGATAGAGTAGTAACGGGGCTGCAGACGGGGAATAGAAGAGACGATGATATCGAAGGGAATGGACCACGCAGTGGTATTTCCGGTGGTGGGTTGAACAGTGATATCGTTTCCAGCAGCGATTTGGAGGATCTCGCCAAGCTTAAGGCAACCGAGAGCAACAACGGTGTGGTATTCTTCCTTGTTGGTGTTCAGGTTCTTCAAGATCTCCTCCGCTTGGGGATTGGGGGCAAACTTGGAGAGTGTCCCGAGAATCTGACGACCTGCGACAGCGCTGATATCGATGTAATGACGGAGGACAGTCGCGTACGTGGTGGGGACGGGGAAAGGAACCTTGGCGAGGGCGGGGTCGAGAGATTCAATTCCAATGACGTTATCCTTCTTGTCCATGAGACCGAGAGTGCAAAGCAGACGATCAACCTCGACGTCGGGGTTGGACGGCCAGACGCCAACATGGTCACCGTGTTGGTAAGTGATGCCAGATCCTTCCGTGTTGAGTTCGATGTGTGCGCAGTTGCGATCCGTGGGGTCCTGGAAAAGTTCTTTCGATTCGGCGATAGGTGCAGGATAGGGGTTCTTGGCGTCGTGGATACCCTTGGTCTTGGTGAGTGCACGAGCGGAAAGTTCGCCTGTAAAATTGTCATTGGGCACATTCTACACATCACGGCGGAATGTACGTACCCTGGTAGACCTTTTCAGGAGGGTGAGAGTCAAGTTCAGATACCACGAAGTCAGCAGAGTCGCCGCCCTGGCCTTCCTCGACGCCGAGAGCGGTAGCGAACGCCTCCCACATGCCGTCTTTCCATTCCAGATAGTCTTCTTCCATACTCTTGTCATCATCACCCTCTCCCCGTTCACCAATGCGGACAGCGCCCATCTTGGTCAGTTCCGCATCGACGGCACGTCCAATGGAGTTGTAGTGCTCGTAGGTCCTGTTACCGAGGCCGAAAACGACATACTTGAGGCCCTCGAGCTTGCGCTCGCCGTTGCTGAACTCGAAAGACTCGTCCTGGAGATTTTGCATGAGTTGTACGGCGTTGTCGGTGGGCTCACCCTCGCCATAGGTAGCCATGACGAAAAAGGCGGCGCAGTCTTCGGGAAGCTGATCGAGATTTTCAAAGTCGTACTCTTCCGGGTCACAGACGAGAGAAGCCAAGCCGAACTTGGTCTTCGCTTCTTTGGCAAGGCGGATGGCATATTCTTCTGCTGTGCCTGTTTGTGAACCGTAGAAAATGACCAAACGTTTTTTCTGATAAACATCCGCATAAGTCGGGCTTGGAGTGGGTATGGACAGACGGTGAGCTTACTCCTTCCTTCATCTTAGCGACGAAGTCCCGTGGGTTTCCGGAGCCATTCTGGCCCTTTGGTGCGACGATGGGTGCGGTCTTGGGCTTAGAGGCAGCGAAGAGTTGGTCACGGAAGAGGTATGCAGCTGCGAGGCCGACACCGAGGGTGAGAATGAGGACGTCAGACGTCGACGTCGACGACATTCCTGTAGAGGAGAAGAAGGCGAGAGGAAAGGCTGAGGAAAAGGTGGTACGATTAAGGTCGGTCATGACTGGGAACAGAGGGAGGATGAGCAGGGAAATACCAAAAAGTGCTTGCTGAACTAGCTTGTTAAATTCAAGCCAGCAGCGCCGGAGTGGGTCCTTGGGGAGGAAGGGTAAGAAGGAGGAGGAAGGTGCCGTTAAGTACTTGCTCAAGCTGTGCTCAGAGAAAGTTTGGACGTGGCTGCATTACTCGATTCTCGCTCGGCTTTTCATCTCGGATCACCCCCGATCCACGCGACTCTCACGGATCCTCCCTTCACCACCCAGTTTTCCTTCTGCCCGTGCTCTCCGTATGCTGTTACAGATCTCGAAACCCCTCTGCAATCTATTGATCATATGTTACAATACATTCCTCCAAACCCACAGCGGCAGAACTCGTTTTACCCGACGTTCACTCTCTGACACATAGCCCTTGACTCACCAAATTCACGAGCGTGCCCCGCGGTCACGAATGCTTCGTTCTTCTCAAGTCTGCCTCATCATCCTGCCGGCCCACCGATCGACTGGGCCTCACGAGATCCCCACCCATGATGACTCTGTGGATTTGTCACAACGCTCTCCATCTCTCGTGCCTGTTCGCTGTCATGGCCAAGCTCATAGCCGTACCATCTCGATGCTAGCCGGGCCCACTCGATTGTGGCGGAAGCACTAAAAAAATCATCATGTCATCAGTGTGAAAATTCTACCTCATGTGATTCCTCCTTACTCGGAATGTGCTGCTGCAACCCAGGCAGCATCCGCAGCCAACTGTCCACGTTCACTCCAATAGACTTCCTCGTCTTCAATGGACCAGATCATCCTGACAGTGTCTATCGCCTGAGCACCATTGATTGATCCCTGGCCCCAGGTGGCCAATTTGGCATAGCCGTCCGAGATGCCCATCAATCTTTTATCCGAAGCGCGAGATTCCCTATCACATAACGAGCAGACCCTGCATGTGCAGGTGAAGCCATAGTTCTCTTGTAGGAATGCCCTACTCCCGACGACGTTCAGCCGCGTCGATCCCATAATCGCCATCGATTAGATGCATACCTTCGCTCAGCTCGAGTTATCTTTGTGTTCGTGTATGTAGTGAGGATCTCCTTTTATCATGGGGTATCAATAAGGGTGGGTCTTTGGTGATGTCAAAGTTGATCCACACCTGGCCCTTTAGAATCTTTTTCAACGCGTGGACAACAAGTATTCCCTCTTTATCACGCCACGTATAGACAGCGTTGAAGGCACTAGAACAACCGTGATTTAACCGCGCCATGCGGGGGAAGATGCCTACTCCGTCGCCCACCGCGACAGCGTTGGTCTGGAATATGGCGAGAGCAACTTCATCTGGGTGGGTTTCTGGGTCTAGATACTCTGGAAAGTGGACGTAGGAAAGATTCAGGACAGCGTCGCGATCCTTAGGACTCGCTTCGCGTAGCAATTTCGCAATGAAGGCACTGGGCGACCCGGATACTAAAAAGACGTCAATTTTCAACGCGCTTCCTCAATAACTGACATCTCTCGTACTTTGACTAGGAGCTATGAAAGCAGGCCGTTCCGTAATAATTCGCTCTCCTTGCTGGGAAAATAAGTTCGCCATTGGTAATGTTCCGTTCGCCAACACTTACCTCAATATCACGGACGGCAAGCATCCCCTTTCCCTTGCCGGGAAGGTCAACAACTATGAAGGCATCCTCGGATAGCTCCTTGGCATGCTCCCCAAACTTTCCTTCTGGGCCCGGTGGTGCCGTGCCGTGTCTTGGCTGAGAGTCAAGCTTTTGCAGTATGTGTTCGACAGTGTCATAATAAAGGAAGATGAGGAATCCCAGCAGAGCAGCAGCAGGCAGGATCCATTTAGTTCTAGATATCATATGAAAAGGTTCAGAAATTTGAGGCAATGACTACAACGAACCCTGAGTTGGTTCTTGGACTTCTCTTCGTCACTTTTACTACCTTCGCTGGAGGGTTAGCGAAGGGATCTTTGTTGGGCTCGGCCTTTCCCTTACGCCGTGTTGTCGTTGGCATTGATGGTGATAGTAGAGGTCATCTCTCAGTGTTATGTAAGTACAAGTCAATTGAAGAGCAACCGTTTGTGGACGCGTCGAACAGTTGTTGGTGATGTGTTAGTCAAAACTTGGCACGTGGCCTTGGCGTGACCACATGAGAGCCTTTTGGACGCGTCAAAGCAGGTGACGTTGACGCCTGATGTTCTGGCGTCTCATTATGGAAATAGAGACGAAAATGGTCTCCCACCATTAATTCTCCATGGTCGATGAGGTTTTGAGTTTTGAGGACCGGTGAGGAGCAAGATGCCCGAACCTAAGGAGATAAAGTATGTACGTAAATGGCGGTCGCTGTGGTAGAGGCGTTATTGTATGTCAGAGACTACCAAACATGGTGAGCAGAAACATCCTTCAAATGACAGGCGCTTCAATTCAGACTTCAGAGCCACAAATTAAAGAATAGATTTAGAAAGCGATGATGATGTCACATGATGAGATCCGGTACCAAAGAGGTCATGGGTAAATGCAGATGATGTTGTGTGGATAAAGGAGAGGAGTGTAGGGAGAATGAATGTCCAAAGAGATTGTATGACGGGGTTCTGTACGTTATCATGGCTCAGGGTGGGTGTTGGTGAGATGGAGTTTGATTTTCTCACATCAAAATCGGGATAACTTCTCTGGATGTCGCCCTTTTGGGGGTTCCAACTTTCCGGCTACCAGAATTCCAAAGGTTGAAATGACAAGCATAACGAGAACGGAGGTGATAAAGCTTGTCCCCACACGCGCAACAGGGAAGCGACCTTTTGTCAGCGCAGCTTGGACAGAAAAGTAGCGAACGACACCTAATAAGAGTCAATTCGGAGTCTTTAGATAGATATCTTCCAAGACATACCGATAACGAGCACCACCAGGCCCATGATAATTGTCACTGCTCCCAAAGGCCGAATGTAAGTGTGAAGCCGATACTCCGGATAGTGTTTAAGGTTGGCAGAAGCCACTGTGAATAACTGGACCAGCGCTGGAAGGAAGCTCAACCTCAGTAAGCTTATCATGGCGATAAACCGGTATAGACCTACCGACGCCAGAAGAAGCGATAGCTAAACTGGTCCTCACATAGGCAAGGAAGGTCCTTTCAGAAGCGAGGTGGTCCCTCGCTACACTGCCTTGGTTCTCGAGGGTGAGGGAGAGTTTTGACATAAGGCTTTCATTACGGCGGCGTGAAGGCGACGAACAGCATGCATCGTCCGGAGAAGGTCCGCAGGTCGACTGCCAACTTGGGCTCGGATCCCGACTTGTGGAGCATGGTACCAACGTAGAGTGGCTCTCGCTTGAAGGTGAAGAGTGCGGAGACGGCTCTTCAGCGACTTCAACCGGATCAAGCTTGTCGTTCTGTTTGAAGAGACGAGGCTGCAAGCGAAGGCGGCGCTTGGAGGAGGAAGAAAGGGTATTGGTGTATGACCTTACTCTCTTAGAGCCGAGCCCTGGGGGTATGAGTGGAGTGGTCTCCTTAGGCTGGAAATTGTCATGCCTGTCGTCGAGACAGGATGACAAGGGAGGATTTTGCATGGGTCGTAATGGTCGTTAGTTGTAAAAGAAGAAAGAGGTAAAGTCTGAAGCGGCGCAGGCAAAAGCAGGGTTACGTGAAGCCATGTTTTGGGTTACAAGCGTCTATTCAGGGCCACAGGGTCCATTGAATGCCACTTGAGTCCACCAAGCTCCGTTCCTGGACGTCACGTGAGTAAATCGTCCCGAAGCTCCGAGTCCTTACCTCCTCTCTGCAGCTGGCAGACTGCTACAACTTCAAACTTCATGCAGCATGCGTGTCAGCCACAGAATCGAGAAGTATGAGGCTCGCATACTTGGATTTGCAACATGTCAGCCGTACTTTGACCCACTACCACCACAATCTCTCCCAAACTTGTGTTCAAAATCTTCATGCTTCACTTTTAACTCTTCTGGGTCTCTGTTTCGTCGCCTCTCGCGTGGGGTCGTTGCCCAGCAATCAGATAAAATACAAATTTTCAATAATTTCCGTGACAGTCGATAACTGATTCTTGTTACGCGATCAGACGTCTGCGGAGAATCTGATGCAGAGAGACTCGCTCAAGAGTTACCAGGCTTCCAGGGTTTCCCGTTTCCCCCGACACTCCCTACCTCCGCCGCCCCCAAGGAGGGACACGATGAGTACAGAGACGAAGGGCAGCGTGTCTCAGCCACCAAGTGGGTCCCAAGGGTCGGAAGTGAAGAGCCCATAATCAGCCAGTGATGACAAGATGACGGGCGGTCCATCCTCAAGCTCAAAGAACGGCCAATCGTGGACAAAGTGCCAGCTTTCGACGAACAGCCAGGCCCCGGCGACCAGTTAATTCTCGTTTACTAGTCAACTACCACAGAACCATCGAGTCGGAATAGGCAAAGAGGTCGGAGTCTAGATATGGCAAAACACTCGTCTCATCAGCCGCACGCCACCTCGTGGGCATTCTCATGCTCCTGGCTCTGGCCCTCAGCGGAAAGGCTTTCACCGAAAAAGTTACAAACCACACAGCCGTGTCCGCCGCCCTGCATCCCACCCGTCACATAAATTCCAAGCCGAACTGTCGCCTCCGAAACCAACGCCCCCAGCACATAGCAGCAAGCACTCTGACCGATCCTTGTGTCCTGTCAGCCTTACCAAAACTATTGTCGACTTCCTGGTGTCTTGCCTCTGTCTCTCTGAATTTGACTTGTATATATGCACATACCTATGCATTCGGTCAGAGTGTACGCTCTTTCTCGGCTCTACATACTAATATCAAAGGAGTTTGTGTTCATCAATATGCCATGTTACTGCAAGGTTGAGATATGACGTCTATTCTTGGACTTCGTTCCAGTTGCTTAGGCGCTCTTCTGAGTTGAAGGTTGAATTTCAAACTTGCTAAGTTTTCGCCTAATATCACATTGTATAGACCTAATAAAATATTAAAGCTTGCAGCTTCACGTTAATAAGCCACAGCGTGCATTAATTACATAGACGCCCACCAATGTCCACAACATTGGACTCAATACAACTGCTGAACAGGGTAAATTAAATTGCCATCACCAAGACCCAACTAGCCTTTAATTAGAGTACATATCCGACGAAAAAGGACACGGCCAGATCGTCCATCAAAAAATATCAAATCCTTCCAGCAGCGCACTTGAATAGCTCGGGCACTGGGCCCTAAAACATTATTCGAATGTCCATGTTTGACCACCACCTAATCGTGAACGCCTCGCTCCCAACTCCCTATCACCACGCCATGGAAACCTCTCAACAAGTTTACGCAAGTCAACCAACCAGTGGTCAACCTTCATTTTCGTCTGACAGTTGTTTCATGACACTCCAGAAAGCCACGATATCCTGGGGCCACTTTTACTTGGCAGGTGCAGTTCGTTGGTTCAAGTAGATTTTCACCTTCTTTCGCTCATAAAGTTCAACCTAGTAAATCTCTTCTCGTATGGAATACATCAACTATTGCTTCATGGATTCGTTGGATCATCTTTCTCGAACGACGCATCTCCCTAGCGGATTGACATGGGATACACGAAGACTTCAATGACTTTCGGTGGATAAAGTGAGCCCGCGCAGCAATTGTCAGCTCATATATTGTGACTGATATTTAAATCGAGATCACTCGTCCTCACACTATCTTGTATGGACACAGTTCACGCAATGGTGTGAGTATCATGACTCGATGATCCACCCATCCGCTCACAGTATGCCTTAGAATAACCCACTCAACGTATATATTCAGGTATGAGCACCCATCCATCCATTCGATTGTTCATCCACTGATCGAGTCTTAGCCGAGAGTGTGTCTCCCACCTAGATGTCGTTCTCAACATTCTATGGTCTTATGTGATATCTCCCATCATCCTTTCCACCACCTTCCTCGTTCGCCTATTCCTGGCATATCGGTGGGCACCGTTATCCACTTGTGTCAGAACTTGGTTTCGGGTGGTGTAAGTGTGATAATCATGTGTGAGGTGGGAGAGTGAAGATTCATCGGAGAAGGAGCAGAAGGAGGGGGAAGATAAATAAGGGAGGCATGTCCCGATCGTCTCATAGCGACGTTGTTCACTGCTGGCTTTTAAGTTCCGAGTTCAAGTCATCAATGCATCAGGGGGGACAGCAAAAGAACAATCACCTTGAAGCATGGGAAAACATGTATGCAGAAGGAGGTAAGAGAAACGCTTCTTGCACCTCTCTTTGCCAATGGTACCCTACTTCTGCGAATGGCCTGGCTGAATCCGACCTATGCCGACCTCAATATTGAGGTCATCATACGTACTCCAGCACCTCGAAGAATTCTGATTTCAGGGAGTGAAAACATCCGGAACTCCCAAATCTCTCGAACTTACGGCAGATTCCTCTCAAGAGCGCCAACCCTTGAGCTCAAAGAATTTGACCACAGTATCGCCCTCTCAGGCAAAGTTCAAATCAACGCCGTCGCTGTTGATACATCGAAGGCCAAGGCTGTCGGCGAGTAGAGGGGTTATACGGACAGCGCACAGGATGCATGTGCATCATTATACCTTGGATATCGCCGCAGTAATATTTCCGAGCTCTTGCTCTCCTAGAAGAGGCACAGAAAATACATGCCTGCTACGCACCGACGTCCAAGCAGATCCAAGATATTCACAAGGAAGCTCGTCGCATCGCAGAGCAGCACAAAACCACCAAAGCAGGTACCTTGTGCTTAGCCCTCAGGCTTAAGTACCCATGTGGTCGGCCGTTCGAGTTATGCGGTCGGCCGATGACCTGACCGGACACATCGCCGAAAGGCTTTCGGCCTTCATGACTTGAGCGAGAGCCCCAGAGCTCAAGGACTCATGACTTCATGATAACAACTACGAGTATAAATTTAAGACAAAATACCAGGAGAAATATAGAACTACCCCCTCCAACCATGAGCTCTTCCTCTATCGATATTGCAACCCGCGTCGACAAGTCTGGATGGTCAGCATCCTTATACAACAAGACCGCACCTTTTAATTACTCTGCTGCCTTTACCGCGCCCATTTTGGAGCTGCTTGCGGCACAGCCTGGCGAGCGCATCATTGACTTCGGGTGCGGTAGCGGGGAGATCACTTTGGAACTGCAAAAACACGTCGCTGGTGCGCCGGGAGCCGTGGTGGTTGGCATTGACTTGAGTGAGAGCATGGTAAATTGTTGAAGTCTGGCCCTCCGTAACCGCATACTCATTCACCTCCGATCGCAGCTTGCCAGAGCCAAAGAGAATGGTGTTGAGCATGCATTCGTGGGCGACCTTGAGGCCCTGGAGCTCCCAGACAACATTCCCGGCACGGCACAGCATAAGTTCGATGCGGTGTTTAGCAACGCGACACTGCACTGGTGCAAGCGGCATCCAGCTGGGGTCCTGGAGAGCGCGAAGAGGGTCCTAAAGCCAGGAGGCCGCATCGCAGCCGAGATGGGAGGCTTCTTGAATTGCGTAGGTAAGAAGAACGTTCCGCATAGTTTGTCTGCAAGCCTGTTGAAACATGTGCAGGCGTGAGGTCCGTCATACACCACGTTTTGCGAAAGCGCGGATACGACCCAATGCCGCGCGACCCTTGGTTCTTCCCATCAGTCGAGGACTACGAGAAGGTACGGTGCTTCCAGAGCAAGCTTCAGATAAACGCCGATGGCTGAGCCCTATGCAGCTGTTGACCGACGCTGGCTTCAAGATTAATCATATCTCGCTGAACCCGCGCCTTACGCCGCTGGCAGGAGGTGTCTCCCAGTGGTTGCAGATGTTCGCGCGTCATTCTTTCCTGAGTGATCTGTCCGACGAGGAAGCCAAGGAGATTATGGACGAAGTCGAAGATATTTGTCGAGTGGATTGTCGAGATGAGAGCGGGAAGTGGTTTATGATGTTTATGCGCTTGAGATTTCAGGCTGTTTTGGAGTAAAACAGGAAGCCGATTTGAACTATAAGCAGTTCCAAGTAATGTTGGAAGCTAGCGAAATGAGAGCGGCCAATCTGTCAGAGACACAAGGAGAAGTAGACAAACTCTAAGATGGTGGTTTGGGACAAACCCTGATCCATTGCCCATTCCCAATTATCGTTCCATCAATTCCCACGTGCTTGGGTTTGACTTGGGTTATCGGGACTCTTGGAAAAACTTTGTTTTAGCTCAACTGGTAGAATTGCAGCGCCATTAAATATACTCCTAGTTGACAACATCCGAACGACATGTGAAAGGTATTTTTTGAGAGCATAAATCGAATTTCCGGGTTCACTACTAATAATTAACTGTTGTCCCCGTCCCGCACTGGGCGTGTTCAATCTATCTAGTATCTATTATTAATAAGTTTACGGTACTTAAATCTAATACAAGTTTCCGGTTACTAGCAGCGACGCGGGAACAACATTTCCATGTATTGCAACAACTGGGAATCGGAACTCCGAGGGGCCGTTTGCCTAGGTCGTTATACCAGGAAGCCATCCCAAGTCCTCTAATTGCCATAGGGCACTTGTAGGAGTCTAAAGAGAATATAAGATGTTGGTTACGGGAGATGATTTCCGAAACTTGTCCACCCCTCACCACTTCTCCCAAGCTGTGGCGCACGACTGGTTCGATTGCTTGTACTACCCATGGCCGGGCCTCTGCCTCTCGCTCCTGGGATCGTCCTGATTATCACTATGCTAGTTGTTGCGGGGCTTACTTATACAATTTTTTTTTTCATCTACCTATACCTAGTTCTCTTACCCTCAATCCACTAATAGCTCTCATCCTGGTGGCACTATGCAACGAGCGGTTCTCTGACAGACGTGGACCCGTGGAGCGCGCTGCCCATAGTACTGACTTTACTTTGCGGGTAGTAAGTATTACTTTGTATTTCTTCTAGTTACTGCAATATCACCAAACGCAGTGCAAGCAGTGGAAGATTAATACGACTTACCGCAGCTATGGCTTTGGTACTACACAATAAACGACATGGATGACAAGTTTGTAAACGGCGTGAGTTTGGTGCACTCCAATCTTCCAACAGTCGCAGAGGGCTTGATTTGATTTGAAGCGTACATCGTGCGGATAATTCATCACATTTACATGATAGGAGGGGAAGGCATATTCAAGACTACCACGTCATCAACAACCGCCCCCACCACCACCACCACCACCACCACCGTCTCCTCCTCCTCCTCCTCCTCCTCCTCCTCCTCCTCCTCCTCCATCAGAACTACCGCTGCCCCCATCGTAGTAACCTCCGTACCCTCCTCCTTTGACATTGCCCTTTGGACGTTTCTGATGACAATTTACTTAAGAATGCACTCAGGTAGTCTGTTGAACCAACTCACATCGTCTTTCTTTATAGAACTCATTGAGAACGCCGAAAGGGTTCGTTGTTGCTGGGTATATACTGGAATGGAATGGAGGTGCAATCAATCTGTACACACAAAAATGAATCAATCTAGCCTGGCGACAACATGGACGGGGGGCCAAACCACACCTTGGTTGCAGTAAATGGAGCGAGCAAGAGTAGCGCAATCGAAGAGTGGTCGAGTATGGGTATGGGATGTTTGAAATTGCTCTTCAAGGATAGTTAGAAGGATGATGGAAGAGAACAAGCTGGGTTTTGAGGAAGGGAAAAAATTCAGCGCAATGCTTTTATACGCGAGCACTTGTTTGACAAGCTGAAAATTGATAAGAGGCTTCGGGGGTTCACAGAATGAGATACTTGTCTCGCCAACAGCGGAAGTAGTCACGCTCACTCCCAATAAATATCATGCGGATACCAATTGTATTGAATGGGTTCGGCCCCAGATCTTGTACATGTATGTTTTATCAGAGGAAGAGTCCCGTGCTGGGCTCATGGAGCATCAAATGCTTCACAGAATGAGATATTTGTCTCGCCAACAGCGGAAGTAGTCACGCTCACTCCCAATAAATATCATGTGGATATCAATTGTATTGAATGGGTTCAACCCCAGATCTTGTACATGTATGTTTTATCAGAGGAAGAGTCCCGTGCTGGGCTCATGGAGCATCAAATGCTTCACAGAATGAGATATTTGTCTCGCCAACAGCGGAAGTAGTCACGCTCACTCCCAATAAATATCATGTGGATATCAATTGTATTGAATGGGTTCAACCCCAGACCTTGTACATGTATGTTTTATCAGAGGAAGAGTCCCGTGCTGGGCTCATGGAGCATCGAATGGTTCACAGAATGAGATACTTGTCTCACCAACAGCGGAAGTAACTCACTCCCAATAAATATCATGTGGATATCGATTGTATTGAATGGGTTCGACCCCAGACCTTGTACATGTGCGTTTTATCGGAGGGGGAGTCTCGTGCTGGACTCATCGAGCATCGAATACAGTCCAGATGATAAGAGCAGGCCCCGGGAAAAAGGCGATGACAAACTGTGGAACGGTCATGGGCTGGCACAACGAAGCTCCGCTTTCAAGACACTGACATCCTATATATCGACCTCTAGTCTTATAGTACATAGATTTTTCTCTTATCTGTACCATTCATTTTTGCCGGCCCGGGGCCCATTACTGTATTAGACATACGAGTCTTCTGAGATCTGCGGGTCAGAGGGAGATGAGGAGTGCTCAGCCCACAATTCATAACGTACGTACACCATGAAGCTTTGAAGGCCTACGGCGTCCCACCAGGCCTCACAACGAGCGCGATGTTCCTCCCGCTGCCTGTCGCCTGATCGAAGAGATTGACGTGCTCGACGGTGTACCCCGCCAGGGGGCCGTCGTGAGCGGCGAGCTGGGCCCGGAGCCAGGCGACGCGGTCGAGGATGATGTAGCTCTCGACGACGGGGCCGAGGAGACAGCGGAGGGTGTGGAGCGCGGCGAGGTGGGCTTGCAGAGGGATGTTGGGTGGGTTGTGAGCATCGGCAGTGGCAGCGGCATCGGGGGCGGGGTACAGGTGGGGTATGGGGAGGGACGCTGTGGACGTGGGGGGAGGAGGAGCGGGCGGGAGGGACGCGGAGGAGAGGTCGACGCCTATGCGGGCGGACGCGATGGAGAGGAAGCGGTCCCAGGAGTCGTAGGCGGCATCGGGGAGGCGGCCGAGGCGGCGCATGGCCGGAGTGCTGCCTGTCTCTGTGACGGCGGGCTCGGTGGACGGGATGGTGGCGTCGAAGAGCCTGCCGAGGATGGCGCGCCACACGACCTTCTTGGTGGCGAGGGCGGCGCGCTGGGTGTGTTCGTGGGAGAGGAACCAGGTGTCGGGGATCTGGGCGGCCATTTGGTATGCGGAGGCTGGGAGGGGAGGGAGGGGGGAGGGGGAGAGGGGGAAGTCGTGCGGGGGGGACATGAGGTTGTAGCAGCAGCCGACGGCGACGGCGGCGGCAGGGTACCATGAGCTTTTTGGGGGGAGGGCGAGGAGGGCACGGAAGAGGTCGGGGGTGAGGGAGCCGCACGCGTGGAGGGCGACGAGGAGGACGGGGGTAGGCGTGGGGCCGGGGGGGATCCAGTCGTCGATGGCGGCGAGGAGCGACGCGGGGGTGAGGTGGACCGTGCGGTGGGCGATGCCCGAGACGCGTGCGCCGCGGGCCAGAGATCCGTGTGTCTGCACCTGGTCGCTGTCGAGGGCGAGGGCAGCAGTGCCAAAGTGGGCATGCAGCGCACGCGTGAGGTAGCCCTGCCCCGCCCCGACGTCGACAATGTGCGTGTCCGCAGGCAGACCGAGCGACGCGATGTACGACGTCATCCGCCACACCTCGTGGTGCTTTTTGGGCGACATCCCGAACGCGTCTTGTGCGATCGACACCCCCAGGCGGACCGGCGTGCGCGGGAGCTGGCAGGACTGGATGGCACCGAGCAGGGCGGGCGGGAAGGACACGGCGGCGTCTGCATCTGGGTCGTTGGGGTGCACCTGCAGCACCCGCTGGATCGACGGCTCACCCAGCAGGTCGTGGATCTCTCCAAGCAGCGCCATCTGATAATCTTATCGCAATACAATAACGTCCCCTCTGTTGGAGGTCAATGCGTCACTCAAAGACACTCGTGTTTGGCGACGAGCCAGCACTAGCCTTGCTAGCCATGAACGCAAAAGGTCATCTGAGAGGGTGCTGACATCGTGATGGCCCAAAACTCCGCTCGCTGGGATAAAGAAAGCAAGGTGGTGTTGCCGGAATGGCAACTGCTAGTATAACAAGCTTCCCACCAACTTCATCCTCATAACCATGTCACAACAAATCGACATCCATGACAGGTGTTATGAAGGTGGTCTACCTCCCCCATGGTATTGACCTCCTCCAGATGTCACCGAAGGCCCGCCTCGTGCCGCATCAGCAATCATTGGGGGACTCCTCATCGATAACGATCAAGGCCGCAGATGGTTCAAGGCCAAATTCGGGATAGAGCTCGCTTGCGTGCATCCACTTTCCTTGGAATGGTTTTTGGCTGGTCATTCCGCTTTCTCGCAGAGCTGAGCATAAGAATTCCCTAAAATGTATCCAAAGCTCTGCAATGAGGGTGTAAGAGGAGATCTATGCGTTAGCGGCATGAGGAGAAACTCCGTTATCAGGCCTTGTTCGCATGGTGTTCCCGTACTTAAGTATCAGCGTGGTCGCAATAGGCAATTGCAAGTTCATCGATGCCTAGTTGGGATGAATTATGACGTGTGCACGCGTCGCAGCATAGCGGCATTTTTGTGGAAGAGAAGAACACTGAGATGGCCTTCCATAGCCAAATATAAGTAGGCATCATGGTTGGAGAAGCACACCGGGGATGAACGTGTTGGCGAGGTCCTTACTCCTAATCTGAAAACAAAAGTTCAAGAAAGTTCCCCGAAACTACTAGTTTTGGACGTTTTGCAGAACTGCCTTCAAGTTCATATTTGAGCTTAAGCCGCACCTTCTCATCAAAAGTACATAACGGTAAATAAGCCTAACAAGCCCTAAATGGCATCAGTAACGGTTAACCATTACTTTGTTCCTTTATAACTTAGTCGTTGAACCTAAGTCTTCTCAGCTAGCCGCTGGTTCTGACATGCGCTCCTTTCGAAAAAGTAAATCTTTTCAAGCTTGAAACCCCATGCATGGCCGCTTATTTTGCTCAATAGAACCTTCAAGTCATTCGCCGCGATTGTACCGAACCCTTGATGATCTCCCAGTCGAATTAATTCAGGCGATTGGAAACTATCT
>JABCKO010015900.1:0-22293 GCA_018855915.1 Tephrocybe sp. NHM501043
ACAAGGCTGGGAAATGTGATACGACTCTTCAGTACACCTACATAGAACAAACATATACTGAAATCACATGACTGTGCAAGTTCCATCTATTTTAGGACATGTTAGTGTGGGGGAGGGTTGGGTCAGTTCCGGCGGCCACGTATTATCGTTGAGTCGCGTGGATGCATAGTACCACCAACGCGGTACATAGCCCAGACCCCATACTACAAAGGCCAAACTCGATTTCTCACAATTTCACGACGATTTCAAGAATCAAGCCCGTAGTATTTATGCGATTGATTCCCATTGATTACTTCCTATTTTAATTTCTTTGCAAACCAAACTACCCACAGATCTACAAATAAAATATTGGGCCCCTCTAAGTCAACTCTAAGTAGGATTATTTTGTGGCGCTTTAGCAAGGCGAAATTCCAATTTGGACAGCTGCTTACATAATGGTCCACCTAGTTTCGGAACACAAGAGATCAACCTGCCATATGTTAAAATACACACCCTCTCACCTTACTCGTTCTTTGCAGCGATGCCTCCGCCAACCACATCAAAAGATGCATTTAACGCCTCTGTGTCACCGCCAAATTATCTCTCAGTCCTTCCGTAGCTCTCCAGTTTTCAATCGGAACTTCTCGGTTCAAAGCCATTTGAACTACCTCCAGAGCCCGGTCGAGCCGCCAGGAAAGGTTGCAACAAAGGAGAACATATACACATTACCAAATGCATTGACAGTATCACGTATACTTGCGTGCCCGGTCTTGGGTTGGTCGATTCTGGACGGAAACTTTCAAGTAGCGACTGCCCTCCTCGTTTACGCTGGTTTGACGGATCTGGTAAGACTTGCTTGCCAATACGGCCATCTTTAACCTCTAATTCTTTGCCTTAGGCTGATGGCTTTTTGGCGCGTCGTTTTAGGATGCAGACTGTGCTTGGGACTATTTTAGATCCTGCTGCAGACAAAACTCTCATGACGACCTTGACTGTGACTTTGGCGATGCAGGGCCAATTACCAAGTGCGTTATTTTTTTTATGTGCAGCATTTACAGTATGCTCAACTTGCACAGTACCTCTGGCTGTTGTCATTCTTGGACGAGATGTGCTTCTGAGCCTATCTGCCTTTTGGATACGCTATACCTCGTTACCAGAACCTGTGGGTTTCATAAGTGTCCATTTGACTTGCTGTATCTCATTCATCATTCATCATCCAGAAAACCTTTTCACGCTATTGGGATTTTTCTTTACCTTCTGCTGAGATTCGGCCGACAAACATCAGCAAGGTCATATTCGTTCAAATTGTGCAGTGTTTGAAATTGACCCAATGAACGTGCATCTAGATAAATACTGCGTTGCAACTTGGCTTGATGGGTATTACTACTGTCCATCCCCTCCTCCCTTTCGAGTTAGGCATATCTCTCATTGGTCTCCAGTTTGTTGGCTTTCAATCATCATGGTCTCGTCATTCTAATCCAGTTTTTAGGTGGACGGTTGCAGCGACAACGATATGGAGTGGGCTTTCGTACATCTTTACGAAAAACGCTGTGCGAATTGTATCAGAACGATGTCCTAAACCACCCACAATATAACATTGCGTGTTCTGTCTTTTTTGCGTGAACCTCTAAATATTTAAGTTACAACTGCCTTTAAAACGAAAACGAGGATTATGATTATTTCGACAATATAAGAAGCAGGTTGCAAGACTTCTAAGCTGGTAATACAACATGCAGACAAATCTCGATACATTTACAAATTTATTGAGCCTCTACAATTGTTTTCATGAGGACTGCGCTCTTCGCTGTCGCACGTCTTGGAGAGCTTCTGTGACAGATTGCCTGGCTTTGATGTGTTCTTGCCAGCGATCCCTCGCTCGCCTACACAGGCCGCAAAGTCAGTCAGTGTTAAAACTATCAAATACTGACTTACGAGGCGCGGGAGAGGAATATTACAGCAATTGCTATAGTTTTCAGCGTACGTGGTCTCTTCGTTGGGGCAGGAAGAGAAACAGGGAACCCGATTTTAGCGATTGAGGCGCAAATGGTTTGTTCGCTGATGTAACCACCTTATTAGCCTTCCGTCTTCCATGAAAGGCCCCAAAGTCACCTTTTCTCAAATTGGGTGAGGAGCACCAGTAAGTGATTCTTCTGATACACGAGGTCACCGCGGAATGACGATTCTCGTGTGAACTTGGCCTTTAGGTATCGAATCTGGACGAACAAGCCTTTGCACTCTTTGTTGTGTTGGGCTTTCATCGTTGCCAATTGCTTCTCATTGCTGCGATTGAAGGTTAGACAACTGTCAAGGCACTTCAAAACGAGACTCACGCAGCGCAGACATGATTCTGCAGCTCTTCACGTGCGCGACTAGTCTTCAATCGTTGGTTGTCGAGCTGTTCATTCAACAACCGGATCTGAGTTTGAGTCTGCTTCTTCGCCCGCTCCAGATGCGCAACTTCCTCTCTATGCTTTTCCTGTTCTTTCTCCTTTTCGGACCGCAACTGTTTCAAGTCACGACCAAAGGCTTCGGCGTCCCTCTTCACTCGTCGCAAGTCTGCTTCTAAGGTGGCCACTGTCCTTACGACGTCACTCTTCTCCTCCGAAACGCGTTGTTTCTCATGTTCCGCTTTTTGGAGTTCGTTGGACTTGTCAGAGAGAGCGCGACGGAGATCGCTGATTTCAAGAAGGTGCAGGTCGAGTTGGTGGCGGCGATTGTCATGGGATGTGGAGGATGCACTGTAAGCAGCCCGGAGTCGGTCGGCTTCCTGTTAATACGTGAGCAACAGTTGCAACAACCATGTCACCACGAACCTCCGAAACAGCGGAGAAGCGCTGTTGCAACGCCTTATGATCCGTAGCGAGAAGAGACCGTTCGTGTCGTAGGTGGTCAATAGTCTGGGCGTTCTCTGCTACGCGCCTTTCAAGCAAACGAGCTTTCTGCTCGATATTTGCGTTCTCTGCATCTTCGTCAGTTTGAAGGCTAAATGATATTCCCAAAAAGACCCAACCTCGTAGCTCCTTCTCCAGATCGTGATTCTCTTTTTTGAACTTTTGCAGGTGTATTTTAACGTCTTCCATATCCTACCCATTGTCATCAGAAAAGGCCCATCATAAGCACACAAGCAGCCTTACGGATTCCGTCCTCTGCAGCTGGCTCAGGATACCGGCCTTCTCGCGATGAACTTGATTTTGCTTGGTGGTCAAGGTCCTCAATTGGGACCTCTCTGACTTCAGGTCGGCCTCAAGATCTGCAATTACTCGCTTGGCCTTATCCAGTTCCTTGATTTATTTTAGTCAGCGCTGGGCACACTGTTGATGGGACGTAACTCACCTCCTGGACATTCGTCACCGCCTGTTCACCTGCGCGACCAATTTCTGCTGCCTTCCTCATCTCTTCTTTCGCAGTCTTCATCTGAGCATTGAGACGATTTGCAGCATCTTGCAGAACCGCTTTTTCGCCAAGGAGAGTCCTGCGTTCCTGGCTCCATTCTTTCTTCATGGCATCAAGTTGGGCATTGACAGCTTGTAAATCGGCTCGTAATGCCTCACTTGTTCTTGTGGCGGGGGTGGGAGGCTCACTCGGAAGGTCATCCCTTGAAAGTTCCAGTGTGCTATGGTAGAGTGATCAGCCAACCCTAACTCTGTATACCAGTATATACCTTTCATCGAGTTGATTCAATTTGAGAATATCAATCTTGATACGACATTTCTGACACCTAGCTTTTTCGAGGCGACGAATACGGCGCTCTTCTCGTCGTGAAAGTCGAGCAACTTCGCCTTCCATAGCTGATATTTTGGCACGCGCATCTTCGAGCTTCTTGGTTAGGCCAATAACGCCAAGGCCCGTGTCTTCAAGCTTGTCTAGCTTGTCGTCAATACTGTCATTGGCCCGATCAAGCTCTTTCTGGAGTCGATTGATTTCTGCAACCAACGGGGACGCTGTTGGATCAGTCGAAGTGTTGTTCAGCCAAGACATCTAAATAGCCATATTAGCTTCAATCAATCAAGGGCATTGCAGAAAAAATCACATCTCTCAGAGGCGCCCCAGGCGTTCTTGGAGCTCTGAACGACATTGATAAGACCTGGCGATGGATGGGCGATATACCACTAGTGTTGATAACCTTGCTGGGAGTGTTGAACTCATTCATAGCCATTCTAAGTGCCTTGTTCCTCTCAAGCAGCTCCTCCTTCTCCCTCTCAAGAATCTCGACCTTCATATCCCTGGCCTTCTCCATCGCTTTTCGAGCGGGTGACTGATTGAGCATGGTGTTAAGTCTGGCAATCTCCCGATTAGCAGAGTCAAGCTCTGTCTCCAAGGCCTCGATCTCAGCATTGGCTTCGCCTGCTTCTGTGGAGAGGTTTCCGGAGCGAGTTGTATCTTGCGATAAGCTGGCTTCACGCAATCGGTCGCGCTCGCGTTGAGTGGATGCAACTTGGCCTTTAAGATCATTGAGTTCTTCGTCGTCGGCCAGCATCTTCTTCTCCGCCTCCTCCAAGGCATCCTCCATCTGTCTTGCAAGTTCCTGGGCTTTCTGTGCTTCTAACTCTAACTTCTCCACTTTATCGCGAGCCTCTTCGTCTGCGACAGCCAAGGCTCCAATCTCTTCGTTGGCGGCCTGCAGTTCGTCCTCAAGTGCCTCGATGCGTTCGATTGCAACGACAGCACCCTCCTCCATTTCGACCAAGTGTGATTTCATGGCCTCCAACTCTTCTTCTAACTCCTGCAGATCGTGGTCCATCTGCTCTGAGCGAGCTCTTTCCGCCGTCAGCTCCTCATTTTTTACATTGAGCTCATTCTCGAGATTCTCGATGGCCTCGTTAGCCTCACGAAGATCGTTCTCTTGGCCGTCGATTTTGTGATTCGACTGCATGACCTCGTCCTCCAACACCTTTATTTGCCCTTGAGCCTTCCTGAGTTCTGTCGTGAGTTTTCCGACCCGTTCGTTGGCTTCATTCAACTCCCCACCGAGGTCTTTCCCACTCTCCAAAACACGCTCGACTTGGTTCGCTCTCTCGATCACATTATCCCGTTCTTCCTCAATCTCTGCCAACCGCATCTTCATTTGTTGTTTGTCGCGAGCACTCTCCTTTTCCACATCGCGCGTATTCTTCTCCGCAGCTTCAACTTTCGTTTCCAAGTCCTTGATTATGCCTCCAACACCCTCCTCCACTTCGACCATCCGTCGCTTCCAGCTTTCCTTGGCACGCTCCAGCTCATGCTCAATGTCTTCTTTCTCATGCTCTACCCTTTTCATCTCCGCATCAGCTCTGGATTTCTGTCCCCTTAGAGTCTCGACCAACTCCTCCAATTGGGCCTTCTCCTCACCCCATCCCTCTCCATTAACGTCCTCGACAACATTTCCTAACACAGTACCTCCAGAACTAACTCTCCTCCCACTTCCACTAAGTCTCCTCCTCCCCTCGTCCATCGCCGATATTGCATTGTCCTGAGGCGCCGGAACAGCCTTCTTTTCCTCCTCGAGATTTCGCAACCTTTCAATCAGCGCTTCGTTCTCCTCTTGCAACCGACGGTTTAACCCGTGCAAGTAGTTGTTTAACTTTCCAGCATTGAACCGTCCCAAACCCTGACCCGCACCAGCTCCAAAGCCCATCGCAGGATCGAAGGATGTGTTCACTCGATGGTGCGTCGTCAGATCGTGGGAAGATGCTGTAGACACGAAAGAGGCACGATCGTGTGCGCCATCATACGGAGAGAGGTTGATTGGTGTCGGTGCCCACTGGTCCAAAGACTGTCTTCTTCGCGAACTGGGGACAAAACCTGACGCAGGAGAAACAGAGGCTGACTCGGAGCCTTCTGGTGAAGGGAGAATTGCTTGGGAGAGGGGGTGGGATGGTCGAGGGTTCCTGTTCATCCCTGGACGAGAGCGAGGCGTGACGCCTGCGAAGGCAGACTGTAGGCTCGTCCTTGAGTTACTATTTACCATTCTGGAGCCAGGTGTGGATTCCGCAATGCTTGGCGTTGCCATGTAGTTGTTGCGCAGATGAGGGGTTGGAAACTTAAGGCTAGGTCGAGTTGTGGAATTGATAACTGATAGGAGGAAAGATCGACGTCGGGAGGGCGTCAATGGCTCTTCAGGGGCTTCTTCCTCCTGACTCTCGTCACTGAGTTGTTGGTCATGTTGCTCAGAAGGCTCTGGCGTATCAAGCAAATCACTGGGGACAGGAAGGTCGAACCGCGCTCGAGGCCTTGGAAAAGCAGGTGTGGGGGTAAAGGCGACTGATGGTGAGGTGAATGTACTTGGGATATGGCCAGAAGATTGAGCTTGAGGGTGAGGCGATCCAAAACGATTCTGTGCATAGGGCGTCGGATCCCCATCCGAAGAGAAGGTAGGCTCGGGATCGAGTTCTGAGCCCATCTGTTCGTGTTCTTCAGTTGAAGGGTGTACGTCGGACGAGTTCTCCTCGATATCAGAATGCGATTCATAATCAACGTGTGGAGGGGAAATGTGAATATCGGTAATATCCATAGAGCGAATGCCGGTATCGTGTAACGATGGACTGTACCTCTCATTAGAGGAATTCTCTTGCGGGGATCGAGAATCATCGATAGCTGGTGAGGCAGTAGCCGACCGTGGTAGAGGGATAGCGCTTGGTGTCGCCGGAGATTGAGGATTAGGCGGGATGGTGAATGATCGTGTACTACGCGGTGTGGATTGAGCTGGAGAGGTGGTGGGAGAGGAACTCGTTCGGGACAGAGATGGAGTCCGTGTGCGAGTAGCATTTTTCCGCAAGGCAACATTCCGATATTTGTCGAATGGTGATACCTGTCAAATATGGTGAGAGGAGCCGAAACGCGAATCAGAAACTCAAACCTTAGGCTCCGACTTGAGGCTTGCAGAGTAGTCATAGTTCTTCTTTGGCGTCCCATAGTCTATCGATACAGATTTTGACGGGTATCGCGGCGAACCAGTCTGGTTAGCAGGCTCGAAGGCATCTTGAACAGAACCATCTGTGTTTTCGTCCTCGTCATTGTGCTCTGGTGGAAGATAAACGTCTGGAACACTGTCTTTGCTAGACTCTTCCTCGGCGTTCTCGTCCGAGCCAACCCAAGGCTCAGCACTGATGTCAGGCAAGGATGGTATTCTGCTAATATCAAAACTATCCGGGAGCCCTTTCTTAAAGTATGGAGATACTGCACGAAAAGATGCTGCCCCTTGTGAGGATGACTTGGAGGATGACTTTGTAAAACGCGAGGCTATTGAGTTGGCGAAACGTGCTGTGCTGGAGGTGCTGGATGAAGGTCGAATTGTAGATGTCAGTGTGTTATGAGAGGACGTCTGTGCGGGTGTAGAGGTTAACGGAGACGAGAACTCATTAAGGTCGTCGTCCAAGTCGCTCGGCTCACTGGAGGGTTCGGGACCGTCAGACTCGTCCTCAAACCCGGGGAGCGATGGCAGCGATGGCATGTCCCTTCCCTCAACTGCCTCGATTCTTCTCCAAACTCTGGATGGAGTTTCCAGCATGGCGGCCATGGTGAATTCAAAGAGAGAGAGTGGAAGCCACAAGTACAAGTTCAGGGTCACGGCAAACAGCCGACTCAACCAAACGCGTCAAGGTCATATGATCGTGTGCGAAAGTCGAAAACAACTTACTAAATTAAGACCCCTGCGTTTTGCAATACAGGTAAGTAGCTCTTGGTAGAAATCTTCGGGCAAAAATCGCTTTTCCCGTATGCTTCGATGCTCTCCTTATCTCATCTGACATATGATCACCTTGCTGGAAGTCTGGACCGTTCAGAACGTGCTCAATCCATCGTCGGATGATCTTTCAACGGATTATAGTGGCAGCAAATGATGCGAAAAGAAACATCGTCGAAAGGAAATGGAGGAAACGGCACGAATTGAGTGGAAGAACGAACAATTAGAGCCTGCAGCACGCTGCTTGACTCGTTTGCAGGCGCATATATCCCCGGTTGTTGTACTGCGCAATAGCTGACTGCCACTTCCAGGCATTATATATATATATTATATATACAGGCTCCATGCCCGAGTTAAACCACTATCTAGTGCTTTCGTTTGGGATTACGACGGTACCTGAACCCCTATTTCGATGCGTATTTATAACCTCCGCCCAAAGCCAATCCTCCTCGTGATACTGGCTCGTGACCTCAGCTACTTACCTACACGCTGTCTACTCGCAACTAGAACCGCGTTACTCGTGGCAGCCACATGAACAGAATATATAGCTGAGGCATGCATTGTATGTCTCATTCTCCGGTTATGCCTGTTGAGAAGTTGGAGCCAGCACCGCTCGATGTCCTGGCATCGCTGGATTCCGGGAATCACACCGAGGGCCTTATTCCTACCATGAGCCCAGACGCGGAGAAGAGATTGGTCAGGAAGATGGATCTCCTTCTGTTGCCCTTGTTCGCTGTTGCTTGTAAGCAGGCTACTACGATATCGTTCTTCTCGAGTGAAAACGTTCAATGCATCAATGGAACCTAGATTGTACAAACTTCATTGATAGGTGAAGCTCTCCGCTCCAATTGCTTTTGTTTTCTCATCTGACTGGGAATGCCAAAGGACTGCCATAGGTATGTCTGACTCATAGAACGCAGCGACCAACGAGTGTATAATCTTACTTCAAGGAAATGCGAAGATAGCAGGTGTGTTTCCCACATTCTAAAGCACTTTGAACATGTATAATCTGACGTACTTGATGCTCGACTTTTAGGCATTGAGAATGACCTCGAGATGTCAGGTTTTGATTACAACATCGCCCTGACAGTCTTCTACATTTTCGTGAGGATTGAATCGTCGTCACGAGTTCCAGACTAACTCACTACCTTCAGTACATAGCCGTTGACATCCCGTCCAATTTAGCCCTCAAACGGCTTGGCTCTTCCTGGGTGGCTGCGATGATTACAGCCTTTGGCGTAGTTTCCATTAGCACTGCGTTCATTAAATCATATGCTGGCCTCATTGTGACTAGGGTTTTCCTTGGGCTCGCAGAAGGGGGAACATTAGTCAGTCAAACAATCCTTGGTCTTCTTGCGAAGCTGACATCTGAGCTTTGGCATGCCAGTCAGGTTTGACATACATGCTCACCCGCGCAAGTGTCGTTGAACGCTCTTATCATGATTTCAACCCAACGCTTAACAAAGTTCTCTGAAACTATAGTATTATCGACGACAAGAGTTGGTCTTCCGAATTGGACTCTTCTTTGGTGCATCGACGCCAATAGCCGGCGCATGTAGGTACTTCGTTTAGCGATCGGCTTGAACTCCACATTACACCCATAGTTGGCGGGCTCCTGGCATCAGGTCTTCTCTCTGTCCCGGATTTTGGGCCCGTGAAATCGTGGAGGAAGGTGGGATGATCTGACTTTTCCGTCCTTTCAAGCTCATTCAAAGCCCCAAAGATCTTCCTGATAGAAGGTAATATTCCCACTGGCAATGGCTTGGCAACTGCTGTCACTCTTACACGTCATTACAGGAATAATAACCACTGGATTTGGTCTTTTGTGTTTTCTTAGTTTTCCCAGCGATCCACAACATACACGCATGTTCAATGAGGAGGAACGTTCTCTGGCTCTTGCGCGTATCGATGCCGATCAAGCGGTGAAAACTAAAGGCCGTCGGGAAAAAACCACATTCAAACTCGTCCTTCGGTCTATTAGTCTGCACGTCCGTTTCCTCCTGACGCTCCCCCTGATGATTTATACTGATCAATTGATGCGTCATGTTTAGACGACGCTGTGTACTATCTGTTATATCATGCTCAATATCTCCTTTCAAGGGTTGAGCCTCTTCATGCCTACAGTGGTGGCCACACGTGTGTCCTTTTACTCAAAAGAAGTGCAAGCTCATGAACACTCTTCGGATGTATAGTGGGACATTACAGTATGTGCTTTGAATTCATTCACGCTTCTTCGTTAATTTCAATCCAGCCGTCGTGCAAGCCCAACTACGCACAGTACCACCCTACGTGGTGGCTGCAGCCTGGTCTATCATAGTTACCTACTTCAGCTACAAAATACGACAAAGAGCAATCGTTGTTGTAGCTTGTAGCCTCTTCATGGTCGCTGGATACGCTATTTCAGTTGGGACGAAGAACTCTCATGCTCGGTTTGAACATTTATTTTCTAAACGGGTCCAATACGCCGTAATCTGACATAAGTTGATTGTAGTTACGCAGCATGTTTCTTATCTCTCGCAGGTGCTTCTCCAGGCGGACCACTGGTACTCGCTTGGGCCACAGATAACGCTTATCCGGATACGGTTAGAGCGGTGACAACGGCCATGGTTCCAGGTCTGTTTTAGGATGTTTTCCGCCTTCCCACATGATGATACTCACTCTACTTACACAGGCCTAGGTGCCGTAGGGTCAGTAATAGCGTAAGTGCACCCCTCCTATCTTTACCGCACTCCACGTGCGCTTGCTCACTTTTCTTCACTTCTCCCACTGAAACAGGGTGTGGACGTACCTTCCTACGGATGCGCCGAATTTTCACAATGGAAACTCTCTTAACCTTTCCACCAGCTGCGGCATATGCGTCCTATCTGTCATCGCCTTCTTTTACCTCCGTAATGAGAACAGTCGACGTGATCGAGGTGAACGGGATCATCGACTCCAAGGAACGAACACGAAGGAAATCGAGTCATTGGGATACCTACACCCTGAGTTCCGATATCAGACTTGACGTTGGCAACACCCGCCAGACTATGCGTTGACTACATATGGGTTAGTGAATACTTGATACATCGAAGTGACAACCCCCCGGCTTGTTACAGTGAAGAGTGATTGATTCCCTCTGACTGTACATAGTAGGAAACCATACTCGGTCATCGCAAATTATCGAAATCAGACTTGTTGAATAATGCCCCAATTGAACTCCGGGAATATTTTTCAATGGCACAGTTGTACTGCTTTAAGCTGCTGGAAAAATGCTAAGTCAGATATATCATGTTTTTTTTTCTCGATGTTAGAAGCTCATCGTGGAACCCGCTGGGGTGGCCTTAGGTCCAGGGGTGTCAGACGCTGCCTCGAACTAGACTCAGGTAGCAACGGCAGCGAGAAATATCCTTGCTCCGAGTTTCTCGACCAAAAGCTTACCATCTCCGCCCTTCGAGACCTTTTGAAATGTATACTATCCTCTTACCACTTATATGTCAAAGTAAAAGCTGTCGTCCTAGCATACAATGCAGTTTCAAAGTGTTTCTTGGGTGTCTATGTTGACTGCCAAATTCTTCGCGTTGCGCCCCCTGTACCACGTCGGCTGTTTTATAAAATATAAATAACCGCCACAATTCCTGTTTTTGTGCACCATAGAGTAGAGGTGCGTCTGCCAAATCATAACTGACAATCTGAATGGCACGATAAGATGAGATGATGAGGTCCAGAGTCGACTTGAACCTTCCTACTTTCCCAACGTTGAATCGCCGTCTATAGATCTTCGGACCTTGTCACCACTGCATTTGTTCTGAGAACTTACACCGATTTTGGCGCTAATGTTCTCATCATAACCGTATTACGAGTTCGTCGAGGGTTCTATCCTATAGATATAAGCTACTGGAACGAATCATCCTCTTCCTCTTGCCAATGGACACGTTCATCACGATTACTGAAATTATAGCTAGAATATAGCCGGCAAATCTCTCATTTCCTACAGACACCGTTCATGCGTCTGCGCAGTGTCTGTACCATCGCCAGCCTGTAACGGGGATCCTCAGAAAAGAGCTCTCTGCTGGAACAAACCTATCTGCATACGTTTGAATCCCAAGACTCTTGACGCGGGCGCCGTAGCCTGTGTTTTATTTAGTGCAAATCGGTACTAGCGGTAGCCTTCCCGCTATGGAAAGACCGGCAGGGCCAGAGGATTTGTCACCTCTGAGTCACGGGTCATCACAATGTAACGCTGTATGTTCTAATGGGACAGGTAAGTAGTCCAACTGGTTTGTCGAGTGCGAATCCGACATGTTCCATTTTAGGCAGAAACGTTACACTTGACAACTCGTGACCATCTTATCACTAGCTTGACCTCCTGCACCGACTGTTGCAGTTCCCAAGGCATGTCACTATCTGCCATGAGATAACTGACATATGTCAGCATTTCAGTACTTCTTCTCCCTGACATGAGAATCTTCTACATTTTAAACATCTGCCATGCCACCCCAACTCTCATGGTCTCATCACATGAACCTCGGCAAATGTGGAGGTTGGTGTCCCGCTGTAGTCTGGAAATACAGATAAATAACTTCCAGCCTTCAGCTGTCTATTTGTGTAATTTCTACCAATATGGGTGCCACACAGTCTCGATTTCGGCCCTCCACCGCTCAACAGAATGCCAACAAAGATGCAGATACGCACATCGGGGTGGAGGATGAGGAAGTCCCGCACCCGCGCATCCAAGAGCCGATCCACACCGAACGGCCTATGAAGATAATTTGCATTGGCGCTGGTGCGTCAGGGTTATTACTGGCATACAAGCTACAACGATCGTTCAACAACTTCGAGTTGCTGCTATACGAGAAGAACGAGGACATTTCAGGGACATGGTTTGAAAATCGTTATCCTGGGCCAGTGTTTCTGACAAAATGACAGTAAGAAGTGCTGACGCGTGTATAAAGATGCGCCTGTGATATTCCAGCACATACATACACTTGGTCTTTTGAGCCCAATCCCAACTGGTCCTCGGTATATGCCGGATCCTCTGAGATTCACGAATATTTCACCTCCTTTGCAACCAAGTATTCTCTTCACAAGTATGTGCGCCTCTTGTCCAAGGTAACTAACGCCACTTGGGACGCCACGTCCGACACATGGGGTGTTGAGGTTTTGGACTTGGCCACGGGGAAATCACACGTCGACCACGCAGATATACTTGTCAATGCATCAGGCGTGCTGAATGCATGGAGGTGGCCGGATATTGAAGGGCTCAAAGTGTTTAAAGGCACGTTGCTGCACACTGCGGATTGGGATTCGAGGGTGGATCTGAAGGGAAAGAGGGTGGGACTTATTGGGAACGGGTGAGTGCCGTCCGATGTATTATACTGCATTACAAGCCTCGTTCGCTTCATTTCATTGTTCATTATAATTCATCTTTACAGGCTAACTGACGTCAACTATGCACGCTGCAGGTCATCGGGGATCCAAGTCCTTCCAGCCGTACAGCCCAAAGTAAAGAAGCTCACTACTTTCATTCGACGGGCGACGTGGGTCTCGCCAACGCAAGGCTTCGAGCAGCATGTCTATAGCCCTGCTGAGCGGGAACTCTTCTCGTCCGACCCCACGGCCCATTTGGCGTACCGGAAGAAGCAAGAGACGGGGACAAACAGCATTTTCCCCATGTTCTTCGCGGGATCAGCAGTGCAGGATGCGACGTTCCAGTCGATGGTTGGACAGATGGAGGGGAAGCTTTCAATGGGCGGTGTAGACAAAGAGCTCCAAAAACGGCTGGTGCCGAGCTACGGCGTGGGATGCAGGCGGATCACACCGGGGGTGGGCTACCTCGAGGGGCTAGGCAAGGAAAACGTGGAAGTAGTCTACGGTGACATAAAGAGGGTGACGGAGAAGGGGTGCATTGCAGCAGATGGACAGGAACATGAGTTGGATGTGCTCATTTGCGCCACGGGATTTGATACAACTTATATGCCACGTTTTGGAGTCACGGGTGAGCAGGGGAAGACAATGAAGGAGGAGTGGGCAAAGGAGGCAAAGGCATACCTTGGAATGGGTGTTGCGGGATTCCCGAACTATTTCCTCGTAATTGGACCTAACAGTCCCATTGGGAATGGACCCGTGCTATCTTTCATTGGTGAGAATTTTTTTTGACCAAGTCGACTTGCGTGGCAGACAAGCTCGCTGACGTGTCATTGATAATGCAGAGGCTCAGATCGACTACATTCTCAAATTGGCGAACCGATGGCAGACGGAGAACATCCGGAGTTTCTCGCCGAAGCGGGAGGCTGTGGAGGATTTCATTGCGCACAAGGACCAGTTCATGCAAGGCACGGTGTGGGAGCACAATTGCCGGTCATGGTATAAGGCGAATAGCGTGTCGGGGAAGGTGACTGCGTTGTGGCCTGGGAGCACACTGCACTACATGGAGGCAATCGCGGAGCCTCGGTATGACGACTGGGAGATTACGTACAAGGGCAATCGGTTCGCTTGGCTTGGCAACGGGTTCTCGCAGACGGAGATGGACATGACGGCAGACTGGGCATACTATGTACGAGACAAGGACGACTCGCCGTATTTGGGACGGAGGAAGGCGTTACAGGCAATGAATAAGTCTGGGACTGTGACTCGGGAAGAGATAATCGGGTTCCTGTAGACCCTGTGACGCGTGATGTGTTCATGAATATACTCAGGGTGAAGTGTGCCTGTGATATGTGTTGACAGATATATTAGCTCGCTGGGGAAGGGTGGGGTAAGTCGTGTTGAAATTGAGGAGCAGGCGTGTAGTCACTGGTGGGCACAGGCATCTGGACATGGAGATCTTGACACGGAGCTTGATACAAGCTATCGGAGCATACGGAGGCCTACGGATGTCACTTCCAAGTTCCGATGTCTGACTGAGCTATCATGCGGAAAATCCGGAGCGATCAGCTGAGATCGAATCGCTGCCATTTTCGTTCCACTTCTTGTGTGTTCCTGTTGTAATCTTCTTCTCTTCTTCATCCACTTTCTCGTCGTTGCACGCAGCGAGCGAGCCCTCGAGCTCGTCGTTCCTTCTAATGGCCAACTATCTGCCGGTCCTTCTCGTCTCCGTAGCTGCAAGCGCGGTCCCCGACGATTCTGCTGTCTCTACTCTTCCCCGCGGCCAGGTTGACTACCTCTCCCACAACTGGGAGGAGGAGGATGTCTGGCGTTCATGGAGGAATATGACCCGCCAGAAGAACGAAATTGCAAATGGCGTTCGTCTTGAGAATGCCAGCTGGCGCACCTGGTGGAAGCAGCGCAATGGTCTCGGTACTGTCACGCCAGAGACACTCAATTGGTCTGTTTAAAACTTTTATTAACATCTTATGTTAACCGTATTCCAGGCTCAAAGACTCGGACGTCACCTGGTTGTATGGTCCTCTGCACACCGCGGTTGACTGGGCACCTCCACCTAAACCAGTCCAATCCTCTGGTCACTCTGCGCTGGATCTCTCCATACCCTTGCACAAACCCATTCTCAAACACCGCAGCATCAGCCAGCTCCTTACCAGTGATCTCCCAACCAGCCCCATATTCAGCTCTCCCGAGTCCGACGAAGACAACGACGACGTCAAAGAATCATACTTCTCACATCCGCGGCCTCAGCTTCCTGACGAGCCTGGCGGATCCTCAAAGCCACGCCGGCCCACACTCATTCACACCAAGAGCGATACCCACATAACTCGCTGGGGCCCCAACCGCGCCTTCAGGAAAGACTCGCCCCCCAGGATCGACCCTCCAGCTCATCTGCCCTCTGCACCCGGTGTTTACAGCCCTATACATCTTGAGGGCTACTGTAGCAACTCCAACCAAAGCTCCGATGGTGTGACACCGGCGCCTGTCAACTCTACTGGCCAGAAGAAACGCCATATTTCCTTCAACACTTTCGTTGAGCAATGTATTGCGATAGACAAACCCAAGAAAAGGTCAGGATACAGTGAAGACGACGACGACGACGACGACGACGATGACGACGACGACGAGGATCAACAAGTTGATGATTATGGTCATCACACAGTTAGTGGGAGGTATCCGTACGGTAGGAATTCATGGGGCTATGATGATGGGTCAGTTCATATGCTATGCATATCTAGCCCCATCTTACTCACGGCCTTCTACCAGATATGATGAGGACGCAGAAGAAGAATCAGAAGACGAAGACGAAGCCGTCTCGCTCGGCATGTGGGATGAACGATTGGGCGGCAACCGTGCCCTGTCTGGAAGTGATTCTGATTCATACGAAGACGGAGTTGGTGAAGAGGATGGCCAAGCTGAAGAGGACGAGGGTGACGGCGTAATTGGACTACGCTCTTCCTTCAGCACACGACCCAAAACGACTTCTCCGCGCTCCCAATCGACTGTGTCTACCGCATCTTCCTCATCTTCCGCATCCACTTCAACCTCCATTTCCAACAATTCCTCTACATCCGGATCCCCTGTCGGCCGCAAGCGACGCTTCAGCACAAGCACCACAAGCACTTATCGCCCTCACCTCTCCTCACGCGCAGGGTCGGGTTCAGGGTCGGGTTCAGGAGGATCAAGTTCCCGGAGACGTCGTGCCGCACCACCACTCATCCGAACTGCTACGGACCGGACGAGCCCACCCCTTCAGCTGACGCACGTTACGATTGCACCGATTGCACCAACGATACTCAAGACCGGTCGGAATGTGTATTATGGGTACGGGCAGCATCCTGGTGGATGGAGTGAGGGATTTGGGGATGAGGGTGGGAGCGATGATGGTATGTGGGGTGGCGCTGGTGGCGGGGCTGCGAGATGGTGGGGAGCGGGTGCTGGGAAAGGCAAGGGGAAAGGTGAGGAAAGCGACGGAAGTGGGGGACAGACGCCGGTGGAGTTGGTGTATGTTCCGCCGCTTGGGAGCAATTATAGTCTGAGAGCAGGGAGGGATAGAGAGCGGGAGAGGGAGCAAAGAATATTTGTGAGAGAGCGGGAAAAGGAGAGAGAGCGGCAGGTCAAAGCAGATAAGGAGAAGATCATGGGGGGTGATATAATGGAAGACCATGAAGATGGGTTCGGGAACGGCGACCAGGACGTGTATCGACGGAGAGCGAGACTGTTCAGTGTCGGAGGCGATGATGCCGATGGCGATGCCGACGACATAGAAACCGCAACCCGCGGTGTGCATCTGGGCGCACCTGTCCCCACCGTAGTAGTCTCTGGCCGCGCTGACGTCGGAGACGATTTCCAATCCCGTCGCTCGTCGTCATCATCCTTGTCACAATCGCGTGGTACCTCTATCGATATTTCCAGAGGACGTGGCTCCACCAGTACCCCTGCTACGCGCGCCGTAGCCTCTAAAGAACGCTCACGTTCAAAATCGCACTCCCGTTCACGCACACCTTCCCCAGCCATGATTACCCCATCCACTTCTATCCCGTCCTCCTCTACTTCGCCATCCCCTCCCTCAAGTACAACTACCGCTGGCCCAGGGCACACGCATGCTCCGGTGATCATACCTGCCCGCCGCAGCTCCTCCACCTCACCTACACATACCTCCTCATCGCTTCTTTCGCCACCCCCGCGCGGCCGTGGGTCACAGTCCTATCAGGATGTCGGACAAGCGGGGCAACGTGGGCGCTCTAGCACACGCACCGCGTCGTCAATATCAGATCGCGAACGCTCGGCTGGTACACATTCTCTTGGGAGTCTGTCGCCCGAAGGACTAGACCTAGGCGGTGTGGCTGGGGCGTATACGGGGGGACGCTATGAACGTGAGAAGAAGCCTGATGGAGGAAGGAGGGAAAGAGATAGGGAGAGGTCTAGAGGTAGTGAGAGGGTCGAGAACAAGAGATTCAGCGGGCAGGGACAAATTCAAACCCAGAGCGTGAGCCCAGAGGGGGTGCAGGATAGTTTGTTGAGGGTTTCGCCTGCGACGACGATTTCCCCTCCCATCCAGCCCGAGCTGGTCCCTAGGCTGGATGTTGGTTCAAAGAGTAAGCCATCTGCATCCTCAGTGTCATCGTCATCGTCATCGCGTTCGACCTCGAGCTCTACAACCGTTTTGCCATACACTGCCGCTGCAGTTGCTGGATCCGAAGTCGTTGCCCTCCCCATACCAACGACAGTCCCTATAGATGTTCGCAAGGCAGAGGAGCAACAACGCAATCTCCAGCCGACACCTTCCAACTCACCTGTCATATACATGCGCTCTGTCCCGGATGACGCCAACCCCACCGGTTTCACCAGTGAAAATCTGCATCCTCCCGTACCGCAACTTCCGGCTCCAACTGCTACGTATACCCCCAAGATCAAGTCGCCCTTAGTTGTGCCTGCAGTGCACCCAGTAGAACCCAGTACCTCGTACAGCATTTCCCCACCTCGCAATGATCTCTCTCCACCATCTTCGCCTCGTAGCCCCACACGCGGTGAACCGACAATAGTAGGCAAAGCGGTTGAGATTGTCTCTTCTGCCGGAGCGTTCTTGGGCCTCTGGAACAGCACGTCGTAAACGGACTGGGGTAGTCATACATGTTGGTTGGGGATGTTGTATGCTTTATGTGAGTGCGCTTTTGCTGCGTCTGGTGTGATTAAGTGTTGATTTGCGACTTGCTTTAGAAGATGCGGTCTCCCCGTTCACAAAGCCATTGGGGCATGGCTCTTGATGCCCGCCCTTATAGGACGGGTGTTATGTGCGCTTGTGTTTTGCACCCTCAAGAATGACTAATATGTCTCTTCGTATCTCTCGCCCTCACGATCCGAGTCGTCCGCCCTCCTTCATTACTACTCTAAAGGTTGCAGACCTAGGTTCTATCGTGTTTTCTGGCTTCAATGTGGTTTCTCCCTTCTCATTTCGATATTGATATGAATGGACTGTTTCCCCAATGCATGCATTTTCACTTAATACCACCATCACACAATCCACATTTCCGCACTCGTACATTCCTCCTCATGCTCATGTTTCGGCATCCCATCCTAATTCGCCATTCGCACACTGGATCTTCTACTACCTACCACATGCATGCGCCGATATTAGTATTCCTACACCCCAGTTCCTCATCGCCATCATTGCCATTCCTACCACGGCTACTCGCACCTTGAGGTGCCAATATTTATTTGCGATACTAACTGTATGTACATAGCTTGTGTGTAGCATGTTGTCGTCTGGCCAATCGTACATAGTGTACTACTTTACCGGTTCTCTTGCCGTACATAGAAATTGAACTTTTTGAAACGTCAAGAAGGGGTTGAAGCCCTGTTCAAGCAGCTGGAGCTCGGTTTCTTAGCAAACCGTTGTCCCTACTTGGTGAGATGTATGCAGTGTGGCTCGCATTCAAATTGGCTCCCAACAATTTGCGTCGTGAGCCGACACATATGTGCCAGCCTATGCGCATGTTGCTCTATGTCTGGCAACATCTTCCATTCGAAGACTCTCCTTAACACCCTCTGATTGGTATCTGTCCGAGGCCTATCACATGTATTAGGAAATGACTACTTACTCTACTTCCAGGCTGGGGACCAGACTCCGTCTACTCCACATCTTCAGCTGGGATGTCGGGCTTCCCATCATTTTTTTTGCCTTGAAGAATAGAGTGGCCGGTGTACCTTCAAAGTAAGGCAAAGCGTAGGAGGGAGACAGCCAGTACTATAAAAATCATGCACAACTCAAATGGAGCCGACCCAGCTGTCCCACCATTCTTGGGGATATATGGATAGACCCCACCGTCAATTGAAGTCTATTTATGTACGGTTGTCTGCGCAAGGTAAAAAACAGGCAGTCGTATCCATGGTTGGGCTATGCTCGAACTTCGCAACGACTTGAGGAGGACATACCAAAAGGTCCTAAATTGACGCTTAATTTTAAGCGACTCATCTCTCGAAAAAAGAATCTTGATGTAAACATTTTGATACATATGCAATTGATGCAATTGACGGAATGCGGGGCCCCAGAGTCCAGACTTAGGATTCCCTTACAACCCCTATAGATCTGTTCTGCTGCAGTGTGCACTGCAGTACGTACGTACTCATCTCCCCATCCTTCACACACCTCAGATATACTCGAGATTCAAAAACAAATCTTGCTGAATACATCCACTGTGGAGCGCTTTTGTCTTGTGGGAGTACCTCAGGTGGTTTTCGGTGGCTGACTGAGTTTACAGAATATCAGATCACGTACATAGGGGGATCAGGCCTTCAGGGGTAACAACCGGCTAAAATTATTTGGAATGATCATGGACCTCTCGACCTCTTGTGCTTGAGAATTCTGCATTCCCAATGGCGCTCTTCGTTCCCACTGGAAGCCTGACGTGGTTTGGACTGAGGGTAGATGTAAATCGGGCGTCGGCTCGAGATCGAACAGAAGTTGAGAGATTTGATTTACTATTGTCCCCAGTTCTATGTAAGAGCAACGATCAAAAATAACGTCCAAACCTTTTATGGCCCTGCCGATTCTTACCGCTCACGCCTTGACCCAGGCCCCATCATGTCGTGTCAATCGGCTTCTCATTGAGGATTTTATTTCTAACCCAAATTGAACCCACATGACAATCCAGAGGCACACATATGCTAATCAGATTTCGCGCCGACATACTTGGCAGATCAGCACCATACTTAGCATGGGTACAAAAGCAGCCAGCCGGTCAGATCGCGAATTTCGCAAGAGACTCCATACTTCTACGTCTCTCACCACTCTTGCTACGAGGTATCCATGAGTGACAACAAGGCATCTCCTACGAGCTCAGGACATGAACTGGACAAGGAGGAGATAACATCAGTCGAGGTTGCTGGTCAACAGCCTCTCTATAATCCTGACGTCGACATTAGTGGGGTGGACGAAAAGAAGTTGCTCAAGAAAATCGACTTGGCCTTAATCCCTTGGTTGTCGCTCCTGTACTTGTTGAGTTTTCTCGACCGTACCAGTATTGGAAAGTGCGTGCCAAGCCAACTTAACATTCGGTCTGAGAAGCTTGATGTATTTCCTTATACAGTGCGAAGGTGTGTAAATTAGTCCCTAGGATCGACTAGTGTTAACTTCCTATAGCTATACAATCTCACCACGGATCTGCACATTGACGACAGACAATACCTTCTGTCTCTTACGGTCAGTTCTGTTGCTGGAGTTTTTTTCACGGCTGATTTGACGTGCTCCGGGTTTACAAGATATTCTTCTTCAGTTACGCGCTCTTTGAAGTCCCTTCTAATGTCTTCTTGAAGCGGTTGCGCCCATCCATATGGCTTTCAGTTCTCATGTTGTTCTGGGGGATAATGATGGTATGGGCTGTGAGAGTCAACAAGCTTCAGTAGCTGACCATGATCCAGACCCTTCAAGGAGTGGTCCATAACTTCGGTGGTCTTATGGGTTCGTGGACGGATCTTGATATTACGCACGCAGCCATCTAACGAATTTTCAGGTATGCGGTGGATGCTTGGTCTGTTTGAGGCGGGGCTGTTCCCTGGTGTCAACTACTACCTTTCTTGGTGCGTCGGTTCATCAACATATATCTTTTTTGTTCTAACCATGATCTCCCAGTTGGTATAAACGCTCAGAGTTTGGTATTCGCGCGGCAGTCTTCTTCACAGCTGCGAGCGTGTCCGGTGCTTTTGGTGGTCTTCTTGCTGTATGTTCCTTTCCCACCCATCGCAATCAACAAGCATACTGAAACTTAACTTACAGGCTGCAATCTCCAACATGGATGGTATCGGTGGTAAACCTGCTTGGGCTTGGATCTTCAGTGCGTTTATATGCTCTCGTTATTTTGTTAAGCCAAAGACTCATCAGAAAAAAAAATCAGTCTTGGAAGGATTGGCCACTGTCCTTGCTGGTGTTGCATCTTTTTGGATCATACAAGATTTCCCAGACACTGCTAAGTTCCTTACTGAGGCTGAGAGGACTGTGGTTGTGAGACGCCTACAGGGTGACGATCAATTCAGTGCCGCCGGTGGGGAAAAATTGGAGATGAAGTATATCTGGCAAGCTATAAAGGATTGGAAAACTTGGATCGGCAGTGCGTGTCTCCTTCCTTCATCGACACATATCTGTCTGACGTTGTTGGATAGTGATTATTTACATGGGCTGCGATGGACCGCTTTACGCTTTCTCCTTGTTCCTGCCTACTATTATCAATCAAGTGCGTATCATCTAGCAGTCAGTTGCGCTCGTGATGCTGATATTTTGCTCTTCATCTAGCTCGGTGTGCAACATCCTATCATAGACTTTTTTTCACAAACTAACTTGATCTGAAAAAGGCTTCAAGGCAACACCTGCCAATCTCCTGACCGTCCCAGTCTACGCTTTTGCTGGCATCATCACCTGTTGTGTGAGTTATCTTGCCGATCGGGTTGGTCACAGAGGATATTTCAACATGTACGTGTCTATTTTCTATTGCTGGATTTATTTATACTGAACAGGGAACAGAGGGTTCCTATGCCTAGGTTAGTGGAGGCCGCCTTGAGGTTGGTGATAATTCTGAGACTATAGTATCGCATAGGTGCTGCTGGATATATCATCCTGATCGCCTCACGGACCCCCGCCCTCTCCTACTTCGCAGTGTACATGGCAACTTGGTGAGCAAATCCCCCTATCTCAATGGACTCAGTCGACCTGATATCTTTTGTCCTTTTCAAGTGGAATCTATCCAGTCATTCGTAAGCTCTTCTATACATCTTCGCACCCAAACTCATATATATCTGAA
>JABCKO010015900.1:22654-38012 GCA_018855915.1 Tephrocybe sp. NHM501043
CATACATTCCACAGTATCGTGCACCTGACAAGCCGTGGTACACCTTAGGTGTGTGATATTCCAGCGTCATATCTCAAATGTCGTAACTGACAAGGAGCAGGCCACGGCCTCGTCCTCTTGTACATCGGCTTGGGAATCATCTTTTCCTTAGGATATCATTTCTTGTTGGTGAAGGAGAACGCTCGTCGCGCGAGAGGAGAGAGAGATGAGGTCATCGGTGAAAAGGGCACTGGAAATGAGAAGAACGGAAGGTTCGCTACTATCGGGGAAGCAAAGCTGGAGAAAGGTGATCAATGGAGTGGATATAAATACACAACTTAATGATTACTGAGACGTACAGATGGAGTACCATCTACGAATCCAATTGTATTATTTTTTTCAAGATCTTCTGTTGTTGAGGCACTGGCTTCGCGAGTTGATAGCACTGTCACAGGTAGGTTCAGAATCCAAAATTTCCAGCTTGATAACAGTAACCGCCCCCTCCGCTCCCTGCAGAAGTACTGATAGCCTGCGTAAATTTTTTGAAGCGCCATAGAACCGCAGAGTGACAGAAGTTGCTTTCGACCCCTACTCAGGCGTGCCCTACCCTGATGTACTTCATACATGCTTCAACCTTTGAAGAACTCGTACGCAGAGAAAGAGACATACGTTCCTCTACATCTCTCCTCTCATTTGTGTATCTCTGGCGCGTCCTCTCCCTTCTTCCGTCCCAGAATGGTCTCTCTCCACGCAATTGTTTTCTCCGGAGTTGCTTCAGCAATGTTGTGCTCTAGAGGACGTGCGAGGCGCTTGAGCCTTACCAGCTCATCGTTCGAGAGAGGTTTGTCGGACTTGAGCTGATCCCGAATGGATTCGAGAATTGATGTCTGGGCTGCAACATGTGCACGCTCATCGTCTGCGAGTTTCCGCTGGTTCACGAGATGTATGGAAAGTGTGACCATAGCCACAGAGTAAATGGCATGAGGGAGGTAAGGAGAGGGCATTAAAGATGACGTAATCGACAACATGAAGCCACATAACATATCGAAATTGTACGGCCATAACGGAGGTCTGGAAATTGAATTAAACAACTAAGACCCGTTACTTATATCAAGCAGCGCCTCTATACTCTTCCCCAGATCCCCGTCCTGTGCTTCCAACACCAACTCAATCACTCCAGTCTCCACACTAGGGAAAATCTGGATCAACGTATCTCTCGCAGCAGCAGCCGCATGTTCATGTGCCGCGTCAATCTGCTGTGACATGCCTGCCAAGTCCAAATTGGGCGTCGGTGTTCGTGAGACGGACTGACCATCACCGACTGCAAGCGACTGCATACGAGGAGACACTGGTGATAAAAGGTTCTGTGCCGGCCCCAAAGCGGGTGGCTGGTGTGCAAAGGGACCATGTCGTGATGGCGTTTCTTCCGGAACGTAACCGGGTGATACTGAACCAGGTGATGAGGAAGACGAAGGTATACGTCTGACGCGTGGTTTGTAGGGCGTATGTATTGGTGGAGTGTATGTTTCATCAGCCGCAGCAGCTGAAAAGGGTGTTTGTAGAACTTGCTGTGAGCCGTCGGGATGTGACCAACGCGGCACCGGTGGTGCGGAGCCTTTTTCGCGGTGCTCTCGTCCAAGCTCAAAGGGGGCAAAAGGCCCAGGGAGATATGAGAGCTTGTCTGCACCATCCAGTGCTTCACTGAATATTCGTCCTATGGCGTTGAGAGGTTTTGATATTGTGTCTCCGGTCTTTTGGAAGAGACGTTTCGCGTCGTCAGAGATAGATTGGACAGGAGTAGAGATTGCGAGTGGTTGCGCGGATTCTTCCCCTGCATGAGAAAAATTCGAGGGCAGAGTCCGACCTTTCATTGACGGTGTTTGTGAGATAAAAGGGGAGCTGGTTTCTGATTGAGGGAGTGTTTGGATGGCTTCCTCGACATATCTTTACTGCTGTGAGCATTGGTCTCGACTAAGTTCTCAAAAGACTCACTGTTCAAATTCCTCTTGCGTTATGTTAGAGAGCGAGGTGTGATCCATAGTTTCAATGAATGAGACAGCACCCATCTGTAAAATCGCTGATAAGGAAACAAGCCGTGACTCGCAGTTGAACTGAAAACATCTTACGAGACTGGAGAGGTAATACCCAGCTTCACTCTGCAACTTGTCGGGATTTCGGAACCTATTGATAAACCTAGCAAGCATGAATTGACGTTGTGCACCATCAATACTGCTGTATTCGACTTACTCAACGTTTGAGAGTAGGTGTTCTGGGTTGGCTCTTAGGACAACATAGATGAGGATGGGAACGAACGCGTCTGCGCCCTCATCCGCATTCAAATGTCGTATTAGGCCTATCGGTGTGTAAGTATCTGGCCACATTTGCAAACCAACACACGCACCGTAGATGACCTTACAACAATTTAGTATGCAAATCAATTTGTCTCGGGGCGCTTTATAGTGGTTGATCTTGAGCAGTTCTTAGAGATAGGCTGTTTAGTAACAAGTCATCAACCACAGCAAAGAGTAGAACCTTGCTGGGCGAACAGAAGGAAGCCTGCGCCTCCCTCTCCCTCAAGTATGTCAAGATGACGCTCCTCTATCCACCCGAACAGAGCGATGCGTTGTGAGAGGACGCGATCGCGTTCAAGATCGTCTGTCGTTATCGGCCGTGGGGGTACAGCATGGACAACCTGTGGTGTGAAAGTACTGTGCGTTCAAGGTCAACAGAGGACAGCATTGATTGACATGATACAAACAATTCATAAAGGCGATTCATAACCAACTTCTCCATGCCTTCCATAGCATTATCAAACTCTATTTCTGACGCGTTTTTCCATGGTTCACAAGCCCGCATTTGCTCTGATATGAACTGTAACGGGTTCAACGATCTGCTCTGTAGGAACACAACAAAACTCACATTCAAGAAATCGTTGATGATCTTGACTTGATCGTTTACGGTGAATGTGCGCTTCGCAAAATTACTGAGGAATCTGAGGAAGTAAAGCAGAGTATCAGGATGCATGGG
Organism: Tephrocybe sp. NHM501043; assembly: GCA_018855915.1. Classification (NCBI taxonomy): domain Eukaryota; kingdom Fungi; phylum Basidiomycota; class Agaricomycetes; order Agaricales; family Lyophyllaceae; genus Tephrocybe; species Tephrocybe sp. NHM501043. The sequence continues at coordinate 25,661 of JABCKO010015900.1, forward strand.
CAATAGTGGCTATAGAATGCACATACGAGCGTAGATATTTAGACACAGGCTCCGCACTTCGACTTTTCATCTGATCCAGGAAGTTCTGGAAATCGAACACAATTTCGCCTTGCTCTCGCGGAACGGGAGAAGTAGTACTGCTTTCACTAGGAGTGACTGCCGCCTTGCTGGTACATGTCACATCATTCTGTGGAGTGTCCTGCTGCGCAGCGAACGCGGAGAGTGTCGAAGGTGAAGGAACAGGTTTAGCCTGGTCGAGGGAGAGTGGACGTGGGCGTGAAAGGCTAGGTATTGAAAACGAACGAGCTATTGCTGCAAAAGATGGGAACGGGGAGGTGGCCCCAGCAGATTGGGGGGAATCAGGAGGTGATATCGCCACATTATCTTTCAACGGCAGCGCTGGTGGCTTGGGCGAAGGGGTCCGTGGTGGAGGTGGATGTGACTCTGCTGTTTCCCATGCCCCTCGCGCTGCCTCTTCCTCCAGACTTACTAAAGGATCAAACTGACTGAGAACATCCTGCGAGACCTGTGATGGTCTCTCGTCGTTCGGACTAGCTGGTACAACAGACTCTAAGCCGTGAACTATTGATTGGTCCATAAAAGCAGGATCTGGTGTGTGTAAAGGCTCCTCCTCGTCCCTTAGACCTGGCTTGGTGTTATCAGCATCTACTACATCGGACCACGGATTGGGCTCAATGAGAGGTGCCTCTGGGGACAGCAGAGGAGCTGTAGGAATTGAGCTAGAAGAATTTTGCGTCGGGCTCGATGCAAGTTCGGGTAAAGTCATCAGATCGTCGTGGTCGCAGCGCGAGCTTCACAAGATCTCAAGGGCCGCAAGTTGGGCTCGGTTAAGGCGTAGTTATCATGTGACACCACGTGGGTACGCGTCACGCGTTTGTCTGGCGCGACGCGCGTTGCGTAGTGGTAGCGGCCAGACAATGGACATCGGTTGAAGCGACGGGTGCCATTGATATCCCGAGCGCGTGAAGGTGTACGTACATATGCGCCGTTCGGGCTTTTACCCTGCCCCTGCTTTCCTGTGCCAACTGGTTAGATCTTAAAGATTTCCTTTCATCCCACCAAATGAAAAGGATACTTGGCGGCCAACTTTTACCTCGCGTATGACCCCGGAAAGACAGTGTGCATATGTATGTGTCTGATGAACAACTGGAGTTCGACATAGGACATGTGGGCCGCAATCATCTTGTCCACAAAAGGGAATTTGTTCAAAGCTGTTGTTGTTTGTTCATCCAATTCTTCACAGCTTCATCTTTCCGTCTTCCTCCTCCCCTCCCATCATCTTTTGACTATTCCTTGTATCATCTACCCATACCCTTTCTTTTCCTCATACCCAAAAGCTCTTGGATCCCCCCTATCTATCAATATGGGTCGCGCTCTCTTTTCTACCCTTTACACGTCCCCTGTTGTCGTGCGCACAGAGCCAGACGTACCAGACCAAGCAGACACCCCTAGATGCGAAAAATGGAGCATTACCAACCCCTTTGATCCCGACTCTGCCGAATTCTATGAGAGCGCGACGCGTGAGACTTTCATTGACACTGATGAGTGGCGCTTGGAGCAGGAGACGGTTAGGCAATCGCTTGCGGCCCAAGCTCAAGGCGGTAACGAGAGCTCCTCGCCCAGCGAGGCCAACGAGAATGATGCAGGGAGTCCTATGGCCCTAGGATCTGATGATCCCGTCCTGCTCGTCACTGACGCGTATCCCACTACTGAGTTGGATGCGAGCTGGACCCCTCCATCTCCTACAGGTGAGACCAATTGCAACAAAAGCTTCGAGCTCTTGAACTCAATTGCCATTATCTCAAGCCGGCGAATCGAACAACTATCGCTCCATGCCCGGCATCGGACGTAGGCGTTCATCTTCGGTCTCCATAGGCTTCGTTCCACCAATTATCCTCGACAACTCCACAGTGGCCCTAGAAACTACTGTACCACCCTCCACCTTGCCCCCACAATCTCCGACTCTCCGACGAGCACACGCTATTATCCCGATCAGCATCGATGAAATCTCCTCCCCTAGTCCCACGTCGCCCGCATCCCCCACGACACCTACCGATGACCGTTACCACCGCGAAATAATGTCCATGCTCACGCCCTCCCCGGTGCCTTCTGTGACTCCTCATCTCTACACTTGGCATCACATTGCCCCTCAGGACGTGTCTATGTCACCTCTCACCAATATGAGTGGCTCTGCTGGTCCTTTAACAAATCCCAGTGCACGCATGTCCCTTGCTCGACTGAATGTCACACCCGTGCGCATTCTTGCCCAAAACGCCGCCGTCTGAGGCTCCCTAATGCACAACCTAAAATTCACTCTAATGTCGGACACGCCCACATTAATCTCTTTAATTGTTGCATTATGTCTTGGAAATCCTTTTGCCTATTTTTGTATTCCGTTTCAAAATCCTGCTCCTGATCCTTGACAAATTGTTTCACGGATTCCCCCTTGCTTTCCTTCTTTATACCTCATTTATACATCATTATATACCGCAGCTGCACATCGTTTTGTACACAATCTGTGTTGTTGTAGTATCACGTACCATACTATAGGCCCTCCTACTGGCCTCACTGTATCTACTGAAGTTGAGGTGTGTCATGTTATTTTTGGTTTCCATTCTTTCAGAACAGTTGCTTGCGCGCCCGGAACAACTGGAAGCCCGACCCCCCATATGCACTTCTACCACTACACAAACTGCGCTCTAACCCCATCGTGTGTCGTACTGGCCCAGACTCTCCACCATCGCCCATTCAATACTCTGCGAGTCTGCACCGGGAGTTGTAAACAGGGACCAAGTGTCTTCACCATCTACGCGTGCCAATCTAACCGGGACATTCTCAAGTGATGTTGTGGAATATGGGATGTATGAGACAGGTGAGGACACACACGTGTGCGCGGTAATTGCAACGAAAGGCTTGGCTTCGAGGATGTCGTACGCGGTTTTTTTTTTCACTGACGCACTGTCAGAAGCGACAAAGAACAGAGCATAGCAGATTTCGAAAGATGGGAGATGTCAGCCCAGATCAATTCAGTCGAAGGAGACTTACAGTGCAAGCTCAATCACAGACTGCAGGAACGCTGAGCCAATGAAACCCGACCAGCGGAGGTGCGTCACGTTCCCTATGTATGAGGGAAATGGGTAATGGTACAAAGCAGCGTATGGGTCCACGCGGTCGTTTGCTCTCAACCTGCTCAGATGGTCAGCCTGGTCAGCCTTTCAACCATAAGGTAGATTTGAATCATTCTGCCATACCTTTGTGAACCCAGAGAAAGCATTCCCACCCATTCGAAAAGTGTAGCCATCTCAATGTCCCAGTCCTCAATGTCATCATCATATGACGTTGGCGTCTGTCTGTCAGAGGTAGTTGAACGTCCGGTTTGAGATACTACGGGGCGTTGACGTAGTGATTGGGTAGGGATATGCACATCGTTGCTCCTTGTCACTTGGCACGTAATTTGGCATACCTGTGATTCCGCTAATGTTGTTTCGAGAAGGCTTGAATCTATTCGAATGTGAATTCTCAGCGTTGCACGTTCTAATATCAGAACTTCCTTGTTAGGCCTACCATTGGAACAGTACACCACATTCCACGCGCCGAGGCCTTCGCTCTCTCTCCTGGCATCCCATGCCTTTAATGCCGCATTCCTACGAGCCTGATTGGTAACGGACTCCGCGTTTTTTTGTAAAGGCAGGCGTATCACTATGTAGCGTTGACCTCTTCAACGGAAGTCTCATCAGACATCGTAAGAAAACGTACCAAAGTAATCTTTGTGAGCCTTGAACGGCAACCGCTTCCCTAATAACCCGAGCCGTTCGTACGTATCCTTCTCCACAAGGAGAGTAAGGAGGCCACGAGGATCGATGCACCACACATCATGGCTGTGGGGATCTGCGCTCAGCATCGTAAAACACCTGTGTGCAGAAGGATCAATCGGAACGACAAGAATGACAGGGAATAAATATGTACTGTTGTGGCTGCGAGAAAAAATCGACAAAAGCGCCACTAGAATCGACAAGGTGTGCAAGTTTGACTTTGCCCCTGGCATACCGTGCTGAAATTTTTGAAAGTGCCGATTCGAGGGCATCTGACGACGGGAATAGGATATCGACCTGAGTGGAAGACCGAAAAGCCAGGAGACTGCATGAGTCCGGTGGTCAAAGAAACCCGGAAAGCGTTATGTACGTGCCTGGCGTGTGAAGGGGTGGGAGACTGCAAGCTGTTCAAGTTTCGTAGAAGGTTTTGAACCAACGTTGGTGGAAATTTTCACCCTGCGGTGTTCAGGTTGCGGAATAGCCATGAGGTTTTGTCGTGGTCGTTATGGTTGAACCTCACGTCTTGTGACAGATCGGAAACTCGAATAGATTTTCATACAACCCCAGTATACTAATAGTATCCAAGGTAAATGTAAGTACAGATTTATGTTTGTAATGTGCGTGTGCTAGTAGTGTGTTGGTTCTATGAATGTCTACGAATCCAAAATGACCTGCGAAAAAATCAAGGCATCATGGTATGAAAGGGGGTATATGAGAACACAAGAAAGACTACTTAAGCAGCAAGTGGTGCGGAAAGGTATTTCCTCCTGTACTTGCTGTCAATGTTTTCGAGGTAGTAGGCACCCGGCCAGATGTTCTCGACGAGACCTTCGGGTGTGTAGTCATGCGCATTGTGGTTCTTTTCACGGAGCTGAAGGGAGATAAAGATTAGCATACGAGAACAAAACCGAACTCAACGACCGACATACCGAGAGGGCGCTGACGAATTCAGATGGGTGAACAACTTTCATGTCCTTGAGACGGTTAAGGAGGTCCATCTTCTCGCGAATTTCGCTCGTGTCACCCTTGACACGAGCGGTGAAGAAGCTGGCTGCGCATCCACTTCCGAAAGCGAATAGGCTGATGCGCTTGCCTTTGAGAGTCTCAGGCTCAGTGGTTGAGAGGAGAGAAGCAAGGCACAGATAAAGAGAGCCGGTGTAGGTGTTGCCGAGCCGGCGGGAGCAAGACATGGCAGGGTCAGTCTTCTGCTTGAAAGCAGCCTTGGAAGCATTGATGAAAGTCTTCTCGACGCTCTTGTCGTTAAGGGAGTCAGTGTGGCTCAACTTGAGGAAGGACTCAGGGTTGGGGATATCGGCGAATCGGGCAGAGGTGGGGTTGGAAAGGAAGTCGTTGAACCATAAGCGGCCAAAGCCTTTCACGGCCTGCTTGCCGTACGGGCTGTGGAAGATGGCGTAATCGACGTCCTCGATGGAGAAGGTAGTCTTCTCGCTGGAAGCACCAGCAAGCTGCGCCCTCTTGGCAGCTTTGGCGTGCTTTTCACGGAAACGGGCATACGCAGCATCCAGAGCCGCGATGTAGGTAACAACCGAAACCGGGCCGTCGACTTCAGGGTACTCTGATTCGAGTTTTGGCTTGTAGAAGTCGTAGGTATTGGCCATGTAGTTTCCATGGATGGCTGAGAGAAAGATTAGAGGTTTAGTTTGGATCATCAGAAGGCCACTTACGCTCAAACACAACAGGAGCATTGGGTCCAATAAGCATGGCGCAGGCACCAGCTCCACCGGCAGGGCGTGCAGCACCCTCAGCGTAAATGGCAATGTCACCACCAACAACGATGGCATTGCGACCATCCCAAGAGGAGGATTCGATCCAGTTAATAGCGTTGAAGAGGGCAGCGGTAGAGCCGTAGCACGCGTTTTTCGAATCGATACCCTCGATGTCGAAGTTGCCCGCCTCGGCGAAAAGGTCCATGAGGGTGGTCTTCACGGATTTGGACTTGTCAATGATAGTCTCCGTGCCAACGTCGATGCGACCGATGGACTTGGGGTCAATGTTGTATTTCTTGAGCAGCCCAGCGACAGCTGTATCGTATTGGCTTCAGCATTAAATTTTCCGCAAAATTGGTACACTGCTACGCACCGTTGAGCATGAAGGAGTTGATATCCTCGCGGTCATCTGGCCATGCCATGTATTCTTGGCCAAGACCGATAGTGTATTTGCCCTTGGGGACACCATCGAACTCTTCAAGGTCAGCCTCGGAAATGCACTGGAGAGGCGTATGAGACGTGTCGACATGAAAAGGATGTGAAAACGCGTACTCGGAGAGGGAAGTAGGCCTCCATGGCGAGAACACCGACATCCTTGGGACGGGGGAGCTCGACGTCGAGGGGGGAGGTCATGGGAATGGTCATTGAGGCTGGTGAGTTAGAGGGACAGTGAGAGGGTGAATGAGTGCAAAGGGAAAACTGATTTGCCACTTGTGGTTGGGGCAGTAATTTATATATAAAATGGTGATGAGACGAGTAAAATAAAAAGGAAATTAATCCAAAAAATTGTGGTACGATTTGGGTCATCTCCCTCCCGATCGGCTCATCTAAACTTCACCGGTCTTTTCATCTTCTCTGTCTATCCTAGGCATTCATCTCCAATAGGTTACCACATGTCTATCCTCACTACAGCTGCAATGTCTCTCTCTTGTTCTCTCTTGGGGCCGCCGGTCTTGAACTCAGTAGTAAGCCACATGTAGATTGCCTCCCTTGTCATCTCAAACATCGCTTCTTGCCGTCACTGAATTTCATCTCCTACATACAGTGGGTGCGTATCGGATGCGTGCACACTGGATGACCCTAGATAGATCCATTTTTGACCCAATTCCCAGCCCAATCTTTATCTATTACCTTGCCCTCTATGATTGATATCAGGGTCAGCCGTCCTCGCCACCTTCGCTTGTGTATGCTTCCTCGTCACACGACCTACCAAACATCAAGACATCTCGACTTCTGAGAAGGCCGGCTGTACACGTTCTTGCCTCGAGCCCGAGGGCTGTTCGTGACCCGTAATAGTTTGTGTACCACGGCCGAAGTACAGCAACTAGACCCCCTCAACAATATTGGGACATAATGTCTGCAAACCAATTGCTTGATGTGTTATCAACCTGGATTACCGACTCCGTGATGACAGCAATCTAGCCTGGTCCAGACAATGTTCCATGCGACCTGTATGTAATCTACTGAGGGTTTCCAAAATCCGTGATGGCTTGTATTTCCTTGTCAGGTGTCCCAAATCTCTCACAATTCAATAGTCCGAGGAAACACCACCCATGTGAGTTGCGGCTGTATCAGTTATCATTCGAGAGACATTTTGGGAGACGTTTGAGAATCATGCCTGGACTCTGAATATAGAACGCCACAGTCTTTCGGCCCGCCGGCGCTATTCGCTTGCCATGGCTCGAAACCGTTCACACTTTTGGATGGCCATCTTTTTTGCATCTCTCGTTCTAATCACATGACGGAAGCCAGCTGGTCCATCAAACACGTCATTTTCACCTCCTATAAATCACGGATAAAAAGATCCCCTTTGTCATTCTCCATACATTCCCGCAACTTCTGAGTGTGTACACGAGTCACTACCGACAGCGCCGCGGGTTGACGAAACCTCGAAGTATCCGACGTCGAGATGGTTGCAGAAATGCGCATGATGCTCAGGAGTCAAGTGGCCGAGGACGTCCTTCGGCTATTGCGAAGCGACTCGTCGATCTTTAAGTTCCATCAGACCAGAGTGATTCACAAGGAGTAACGCGGGAAGCTGAGGCGCATACTTTCGCAAAGTCCGAAGGCGCGACAGCCCTCGTTGGTCGGTTCACGGCACAAGCAACCATTCAAATTTTTGCTGACCATCGTCTCCCACTACAAACGCCGCATTTTCTGGATGGTCTTGCTGTGCCAGTGGATCCTCCAACTGTTTTCAATCTCCTAGGTAAGGTGATAGGTATGCTCTGATTGAGCGGCGTTCGCACGCGGCCACGATTCCAACAAGCATGTTTTTTTTTTCGATGCGATTGCATGATATATATGCGAAGGAACTGTAGCCATGGACTTGGGTCGAGCGTACCAATCGAATCTTTCACACTGTGCGCGGTAATCTCGTAGTTGCTTCACTCCTCTGCACCCTCTATTGTCTTCTTTCTCTCCTGATATCACTGTTCCGTCTTCATCCTTTTTTGTTCTATTTCATATTCGGAATCAGGTGCACACGCGTTTTAGTATTCAAATCGGGTATTATATGACAGTGAAGCGAGACCTCCCACCGTTGCGAGGTTCGGCTGGAGTTATACGAAAACGAATACAGATACGTGAATATAAGAGGCGTAAAATTAGTATCCATACTCCACAATATTATGCAGTAGATTATATAGCGGCCTATACGTCTACCCTCGGGGCTAAAAGGAAGTTTTTATCCAATTCAAACAGATACCCAGCAGTTGGATGGATGATTGTTGAGGACAGAATGAAGGGTCTTGACCTCGCTTACTCCAAAGACTTGTCCAGCTTGAGCGTTGTTGAGTTCTGTGACTACGATTGGTATGCTTTACTTATAATATACGTGTACAAAATAGCATGAACAGCCGCCACCTCGACCCAGTTTATCTTGGAATTTTCGCCCAAAAATGATGGGAAAAAATGCGGCGTCGAAGGGACTTAACAGATACTATGCGCCATTTTGTCAATGATGTGACAGAAAGAGCGGGAAAAGCTCGCATCAAACCGCATCCTCTGAATTCGTCCTTGTTCAAAGAGCATACGCCCACTGGCTGTTGGCTCTTTGGCGCGTAGTTTTTTGGTTGCTGGACTGCCGCAGTTACAGTAGGCACGTAGTAGGGTAGTCATCGTTCTCGTCATCACGCCGTGGAAGAAAGATAATCATAATGTATTTGTTGTACAAAAACTCGAGCAATAGACCTTGCGTCTCACTGTCGAGAAAGAATGAATGTAAAGCTGTCCACAGTCACGTTTGCATAATTTAGGCAGGCAATCATGTGGATGTGACCATCGACACGTTACGTCATTAGTAGTTGGTAGTTAGTTGACCAGGCCTTCAAATTTGTCTCTTCTATCTCTTCTAGATCTAGACAGATTCAACCACCTGACCCTGAAATTTGAAGAAGGTTATATTATTTTCTCATTACGCGTAAGCAGACAGGCATGCTCTATGGTTTACGGTAACATCCTGACTATAACCTCATAACAGACCACCACAGTAAAAAAAACTGCGACCCGAGAGCAGCTGTAAGATCCTTCCGTTCAATTTCGTATAAGCCAGCATCAACCCTAACCGTTCCCTCCCTAAAGACTTTCCCATCCCAAAGCTCCTTCCAGGTCTCCGGCGAATGGCAAAACATGTGTTTCCCGGAACTGCTCAGTGCCCCTGTCCTGAAACCCTTCTTCCTCTTACCCCCGTGAGATCCGAAAATAATAGAGCCAGGCGTGGGTGAGAGGAGACTAGCAACTTGACGAGCAAGCTGTAACTGTCCTGCTTCATCGAAGAGGTGGAAGAACGATGATGCATGAATCGCAGAAAGTCTTCCTTGAAGTGGAGTGAGCGAAGTGAGCGACGACAAGGGGAGATCAAGGGTAGCTGGATGTTCTGGAGCATAAAATGGGTCACGTGGTGTGATCACAGTTGGATCAAACGCATCGCCTTCAATGAATGTAGCTGGGAAAGATTCTGGTGTGGATTTGAAAAGATCGTGGCCGTAGTTCCAGAAATCTATCAACCGCCCAACCTTAGAATGGAATGAAATTGACGTTCGGGACACCAAATGCGAAATACCTTTACGAAGATCTGAAGCGACTACATTCTCAATAGGCCACCCATCAGCTACGATCTTCCGCGTATCGTTCCCAACTAGCAGAATCAGATGATGCGACCAAGAGTTAAAGCACAGCTGACACATGGTCGAATAAGATTCGGACGCACAACAACAGCCAATGTCCAGAAAGAGTGCATTTGAGTGTTTCTGGTGAAGTGCAAGAGCTTGTGGGTATGCTGGCAGTCGCGATATCTTTAGCCTGAAGACGGCAGTCATCAGAAGTGCATTCATGATAACGCGGCTTAACCCACTTGGTGAACCCAAAACGACGGATGCAGGGATAATGGAAAACCTGCAATTAAAGAACGTCGTGATGTTCAAATATGAGCTATGGCAGTTTGAGGTGGTACATTTACCTCGTACGCCTTTTCCTGCACAGCTAAAATGTGTTCCTTGAGGTCAGTTTCATCTTTGATGCCTGTCTGTGCTTTATAGAAGGCCAACTCATCCTCCTCCAATGAGTAGAGTGTGGGGTCAAGAGGAGGTCTACCGAGTTCTGTAGTCATGGGAATAATCAGGTCTTGCTGATTTGAAGGAGTGGAATCTCGAACTCTTTATCTATATCGTATTGGTGCTAAAATTAGCTTGATCGAGTTTGTTCGTCATTGAAATCGCCAAAATTTAATAATCCCTTCTTTAATTGGCCGATATCTACTTCCTGGTAATTGACCAGACTAGAAGGTAGATGGGCGCTGAATCCTTTATGTCTAGCCTCTCAACTTCCTTTAGGCTGGCATCAACCTTGACGGCTCCCATTTCGAACACCTGACCATCCCAGAGATCACGCCATGATTCAGGGGAATGGCAGAATAGACTGGTCTCTCCTACAGCGCCGTGGGCAATTCCCTTCTCTGGTCTCCCAATGTGCGATCCAAAAATAACCGATCCAGGGAGTGGTGATAAGAGGGTCGCCACGCGTTGTGCAAGCTCGTATTGACGATTTTCGTTGAAAAGATGAAAGAAAGAGGATGCGTGAATTGCTGAAATATGTCCCTGGAGAGGCGTCAAAGAAGTCAGAGTTTCGAGGCTAGGTCTTGAAGTTTTCAAGGCTTTAGCAAAAGGTATACGGGGTGCAATAATGCTGTCGTCGAAGGCATCTCCAGCAACAAAGGCTGCTGGATATGTTTCACGCGTGGTATTGAATAACTCATGCCCAAAGTCCCAAAAACCTTTCGATGAAACTGATCAGTATTTAAGGAAAAGAAGCCAATGGACTTCCAACCTTGCTGTATGTCGGAGCCAATTGTGTTCTGGATTGGCCATCCGTCAGCAACCGCTTTTCGTAGATCGTTGCCGACTAACAAGCAATTTTCTGTTCAGATTTCTCGTTCCTGTGGGTATACTCTGTTGAACACTTACAACAACAACCTATATCCAGGAATACAGCATCTGTGCGTTCTCGGCTGAGCTTCAAAGCTGAACGATAGGCAGATAGGCGCGAAATCTTGAGTCTAGATTGTCGCAGCATCGTTGTGGGTAGCACAGAACTCGTGGAACTACTGGACATACTTTGTGAATGAGAAGAACCGTATACAAGGGTATCCATATAGCTAAGAAAGATTCCTGACTTTCTGTCGCTGGACATGACGTTATGAATAGTACAACCTACTTCGTAAGCCTTCTTCTGCACATCAATGATATGCTCCCTTATGGCGTCCTCGTCCTCGACCCCAGTTTGAGATTTAAAGAATTCTAGTTCCTCTAGAGTAAGAACAAGCAACTTTTCGTCTAGAGGAGGCTTCGTCACTGGATTGACAAATGGTGAAGACATCAACGAAGGAGATCAAGAAGCCAAGCTAGCATGGTTGACCAGTTATTAAATGTCGTTTCGTTTCCTAATGTAAGGAACTACAGCCGGCGGTCCTGAGATAACTGACTATGGAACACGTAAGTACAACATATGGATGTTTTTCCGTGGGCTAATCAATGCGCAGTCGTGTTTTTTTTTTGTTTTCTTCATTCATAAAAGTGCCTATTCTACTTGATTGTATCATAGCTAGTGCATACAACTACAGGCTCCTAAAACCAGCACATTTGAGCCACAATTACTCTGTCATTATTTGGTTTGACTTTTCGGAAAACCTTGTCCACGTGTATTTTTGTGATGAAACAAATTCAAAAATAGAGAAAAAATAGAATTAATTCAAAAAATCATTCTAAGCAATACAATTGCTCCTAGGCATGCATTGAGGTCTCTGATTGCTTCGAAATACCTCAGGAAGACTCCTACGATGATCCTCCAGAATCCCCATCCTGTTCCAACTCGAAATCTGACAAACTGAACAAAGACAGCAAAGTCAAAGGCTCTACTCATCTAGAGTCATGAAAGCAAGCCTGTGTATCGTTCCTTAATGATGGATGCCCAGGAAGTGGAGACTGAGACTGAGACTGAGCTGGCTATTCATCGTGAGTGATGAACATATAGGGCCTTTTGATTGACATACCTCTGACGTGGTATTCCTCTGAACAGGTGATGCTACCATGATGTTGTGTTGGCAAAGTCCAAAGGCTTGATGATTCGGCTTCCTTCCAGGGGATCTGCTGATAGGAAACTGGTCAGCAAGAGGACACGTAGCCCGACCATGACGCCCACACATACTTTAAAATCCAACAGCAGCAATGACCCAGGCAAACAGGAAAAGAACAAGAGACATTCCAAGGGTCTCCAACCTGTACCAGATGTGCAACC
>JABCKO010015901.1:8551-37418 GCA_018855915.1 Tephrocybe sp. NHM501043
TCATGCGACTGCCACGTTATCTAAGAGTCCCTGTAACTTCTGCTCGTCTCGCTCTTTACGAACTTGTCTCCCATGCAATGCGAATACGGTAAATGCAGAAGCCAGAATTATGACACCGTTGAAGATGAGAGCACGATGCATGTTAAGAGGAGGAACCCCATCAGGGCCAGCACGAAGTGCGCCTTCCGCTGAGATTAATCAAAGAAAACATGAGATGGCGTTCACAAAAATTGCGAGGAAAGTCGCACCCAGCACGAATGCGACACAGGAAAGGTTACCACTGGCCAACTAATTACGCTCCGTGGGCAAAACAATCAAGGAAAACAAGCACGCACGCAAACCACAAGACTGCGGAACTCGCATTCGCATTCCGGGTGAGCTCGCACCCGAGTTCCAGCCCAACAGGAAGCATCGTCAGGGAACACACCCCGATGATCGTCATGACGGCGAACAGCCCACCTAAGTTGTGGGGTTTCGCTGCCCATATAAGCGAAAGCCAGGCAGCACCGACGATAGGGACAAGGATCTTGGATGTCAACGCGAGGTGATGGGTAAATACCCTGTCGAAGAGAGGTGCAGTGATAATGGCGGCGACGATGCCTGTAAGGAGGAGACAAGCGCCTAAGAAGCCACTCTGGTCAGAAGTATAACCGACCGGTTCCTATTGACAGGGCACCGTGTCAGAGACTAAGGAGCATATTGTTGTTAAAAGCATACCATGACTTGCGCTGTGAGTATTGCAAACGAGTTGGTGCTGTGGAAATGAATGTTAATATGTGAGAGTGTGAAAGACGAATAATTCTGACCCGCCAACAAGGGAACCAAATATCAAGACAACGATAGCAAAATCAAATCGTTCACGGCGCGTCATTATAGCATCCTCTGACGTCTTGACCCCAAGCATCGTATAGACGAGGCTCTTGAGTGGTGGGGAGGGTATTGACCCAGCATATGCTAAATTTTCAACGTAAAAACTGTTATTGCCACGTAGAAGGAGGTAAGATAGCGTACTGGGTGGCGTGGGAGGCGCCGAGCCAACCAGAAATACGAATGGGATAACAGCGGTAGAAAGTATTCCAAGGATCAAAATCTGAGGATGTTTAGCCAGCGCACTTGAGCCAAGACAGAAGTACGCACAGATTGACGAGTGTTGCCAACCAGTGGACTAACGAGTTGCCCAACAGCTCCGCCGATGGGATTCGCTAAAATGAAATAATTCGTAAGTCGAGATGAAATGGGTCACAATGAGAAGGAATACCAATGGCAACAATCATAGTCGCAGTAGTCCGGCCTTTAAGGTCGAACCATATTTCAGAGTATTTTGGCCCTACGACTTGATAGATAGGCTGTGCGAGAGCGGCGAAAAACTGTGCCAAGAAATGTAGTATGAGCGAAAGGCCAGTAACGAGTACCAGATCCTTGCCTGTCCTATGATGATGAGGGCATAGGAATGCTGGGCCGAGAGGGATTTGGCTGTTCCCGCGTATCGCACCCATGCGGATATCAAAAGTGCGCCAGCCGCGATATCACACTGCGGATAAAATGAATAAAGAAATGAGATATCGCGCAAGACCACGTACACAACGCCGAATACCAAACCGAGAGACCAGAATGGGCACAGCCAGCGCAGTGGGAAGGTATACAACGGCCACGATGTTTCCCAACCAATTGACTTCATCCAGGGTGAACCCAAATTCGTTCACCACTGAAAATTTTCGTCAACCGAGTCATGCAGTTGAAGGAACGACAAACCGCACTATTATTAGAGATAGGGCCAAACCATGGCCAGGACATGGCAGTGATAATATTGAGCAGAACCTGTAAAGGTAGTGAATATGAGTGAACACGCTCGAGTCGAAAGACGCACAAGACCTATCAGGCCCAGAAAGCGACGCCTGTACAACCTGTACACATTAACATCTGCGCTGAAGGGGGTGATAATTCCAACTTCGGACGACTCCTTAGTGAGGTCGCCCATTTGGTGGTATGGTCTGAACCAGGTTGTTCAGGGGTAGTCCAGCCACCACTGTAACCAATTTCAGAAACTGATCCATGTGCGATCTCTGCACATGACAGCTGAAAATGTGAATGTATGAACATTGGTTGGCATTGGATGTTCTGAATGCACCCGTGGCTTCGTGATTGAAGAATACCCAAGAGTATCCATAAGCAGTGCTTACACTCGCTCTTTGAACGATAATCTGGGGTAAATGCGTATTCCGATCAGAATATGATCGACAATCGGACAGCTTGACTCTTACCATCATGAGTGAATACTGGGTCTCCAAAAAAAAGTACTTTTGCAAGTACTGCGACATCTACATCGCCGACGACGCGCCTTCCCGCCAGCAGCATGAGAATGGTCTGCGTCATAAAGGCAACGTGGATCGCTTCATTCGTAGCCTCTACAAGGCTGGCGAGAAACGCAAAAAAGACCAGGAAGAGGAAAAACGTGAGCTTGCCAGAGTAGAACAGGTGCGATATTCGAATGGCTTACCAGTTACTTGTCCATTGATATCCTTCTAGGCTGCACAAGCTGCATACTCTCAAGACGTCGCCGCAGGCCGCGCAAGACCCGGCACCGCCGGACTCGTCGCCTCGACATCCGCGGCCCCGAAGAAACCAACGGATATGATCCTGATGCAATACCAATAAAACTAAAGAAGAGAGAAGAGGTCCAGGTAGACCCTGCTGCTTCGACAGCTGCACCTGCCTCTACATCCACGCTTCCTCAGGAAACTACTGTAACATCAACCGGGGCACCGAAATGGACAAATGTGCAGTGGAAGAAGGCGGGGGAACTTGCACACGAACCTTCCGCCCCAGTAACTCCCTCCGAGGAGGTAGTGCCTGTCAAGGCAGAATTACAAGCCACTGCTCTGCCCATTACCAACAAAACTGACCCTCTAGCCTCACCGATACCCTCAAATGAAGAAGCAAAACATACTCTCCTGAAAGCGGAAGAGCCTTTATTGACTCCGGAACCTTCTTCGTCCTCGTCAGGCATGTTCCGTAAGCGCAAAGCTCCGGCTGGGGGAAGCGGGGGACGACGCTCGTGATGAATCCAATCTGTGTCAATTGGAAATGTCAGCTAGCTTGTGTTCCCAGAAACATTTCTATATATTGGTGAGTACAGCTAGACCTACCTTTTGACGTCGATAATAGATATGCATTTCTTAAGATATCATATTGGGATTTTTGTGGCGAATCTTACATTTCAGAGATGGTGCACGCAGCCTTTCCAGTTGGATGCAACCCGATGCAACATTATGGTCAAGTCGCCCATGTCCGCCCATTAGAGATCCTACTCCGAGGGAAGAGCCCGCGAAACATTATAGAAGATCCACCAATATCATTGTACATTTACGAGTGTCAGAACTAATACCCCTGTGTTTCCTGGATCCACCTTACATGGTACTTTGTGGCTAGAGCATGAACATGAGGGTGAAAGTTCCCATATACATCAATAACGAACTCACCCCTCCATGATTCTAATAATAGTGCCCTTCAAAATAGGAATGTTGCCAGCAGAATGTAGTCCTTTACCGACGATAACGCGAAGAGACGGTGCACGGGCGTTGAGTGCATTGAGGAGCGCCTGCTCAGTTCGTGCCACCGCCTCAGCTACGCGCAAGCCATGTACGTCAACTGTGTGTGCATGGCGTTTGCGCATAGCGTTGCGCGCTGCAATGTAATGAACGTAATGTGAATATCAAAAGATATAATAGATTCAAACGGGTAACAATAGAATAGCGAACGAACTAGCTGCAAAATCCCAAGAACAGAAATCCGAATGGATAACGAACACTCACCCTCGAAGAAACGTTTCTCTGCCTTGCTGTGAAGCTTCTTTGCCCGCTCCTCCTCCTCCCGTATCCGATGTTTTAACACTAGAATTTTCTTGATCCCTTGTGCGTGTTTAAGTGCTTCTTGAAGACGCAAACGCTCTTCTTCAGCGGCACGAGCTTCCCTGCGCAGGGCCTCGGCACGGAGCCACATGACATTGGCAGGGTGCGACGAGATCACGCTCGCCGCGTCTGTTTCTGTTTCTGTTTCTTGCCCTGCGTCTTCGGCGCTGATGCCGCCGGAGCCCGAGTCACCGCGGGCTTGCTGGTCGTGATTGGATCGTTCGATGGTGGGGCTTGGGACAGGGGTGGGATATGAGGAGACGAGTTCTGGTTCTGGTTCTTCAAGTTCATCGTATCGTCCGTAAGTACGAGTTCCCAGCGAGCAGAGCCTACAGCTGGTGGGGTCTGCAACGGATCGCCGCCGTCATCTTCGCTCACGTAGTATTTGGTGCTCGAGTTTGGAACAGGAAGAGGTTGTCCTTCGGAAGAAGGTGAGGAAGGCTCCACAGCCGGTGTGGCTGCCTGACTGATGCTGGTGTGAATATATCGAATGGTCGAATTGGGGACGGGGAGTGGGGTGGCAGCGGAGGGTGCATATGATGGAACATTGCTGCGACTCGCAAAGGCCCCGGGAACAGTTCCTAGGAACGAACGTCGCGAGCTCTCTTCCCCGCTTGAATGTTCCTCAATGGTAGAAAGACGTTCGATGGGCCAGGTATCACGGGCTTCAGATGTCAGAGTCGATGACGGGTTTGGAAGGATGATTTGTTTAGGAGCTGGGGACACGAAGGAGTCTTCGTCGCCGTCCGCAAAATTGCTGTTTGGGTAAAGGATGTGAGGAGAGTTGGATTCAGATTCTCCCTCTAGAAAAAAGCTAGGGGGCGTAGGGGGGCGGCTAGGGCGAAAAGCGGGAGTCGATGACGCAGGAAGGGATTCGGAGACATAGTGGTGGATGTGGGCTGGTGGTAAGGTGCGTGAGCTCCTTCGACGATGATGGAGACGATGGGCTCGTGGTCGTGCAGTGGGGATGGTATATTCACTGATAACGAGGCTAAGCATAGTGAATAGCAGCACTATGAGCGTACGACGAGCGTTGGAAGTGAAATAGAGGTCCACTGCGATGCGTAGGGTGTAAGCTAGATAGTGATCGAGGATCGAGGATCCTGCGGACAAGTGGTGCATAGCTGCACCCTCCCAAAGGCCGAGGAGTACAGGCCCAAGCCGTCCCAGAGAGTCATCAAGACCGTCAAGGAGCAGCCGAAGTACCAGGCCAGTTACAATTGAGAAAAGGACATCCATTGCTTTATGAGAGGTTGTGGACTATGCATTGCACAGGGGGAAGATAGTAAGAACGAAAGGAATATTTATCGAAGCTCAACGTTCGACCCTCGTGTTCCCCGCTTGTTATCAGCTAGGCCTCCTGACCCTAGTGAGATTAATGCCTCGAGGCGGTGGGAAGGATGGCGAGCCCCATCGACAAACCAAATTTATGTTCAATTTTTGATGGGCAACAGGCCCGGATCAAATGGAGGTACAGAACAACTAAGCACCCCTTCAACACCACAGAAACAGAGAGAGTAATTTGGGGAAGCGCTTTCAATGCACATTCGAATATAACATGTAAGTTCAACGTGGGCTTCCATGCATCAAGTCAGAAGTGCATAGTTATAGGTATGTAAGATCAAGGTCATTCTTCACCTCCACGGGAGAATTCGGGCAAGTGTAGGGAATTTCTAGTTCGTCAGGCCGTAAGAACAAGAGAATGTATAAGACGCGTTGAACTTGAATTTAGTCATAGACTCACAGCTCACAACTTCTCTCAACGGGTGCAACGATGGCGAGTGCTGGGCGCAGAACGACCTCCACTCGTACAGCGATTAATTCTTCTAGGACAGCTGGTATCTCAATCGACAAGCTCAGTGAACAACTCACGTCGGGTTTGGTCATCTCAGATACAAAAGGGAAACGTAAAACAGCAAACGTCTCTTATGAGCAGCTTCGGCTAGAGTCGATGCGCGCAGTGAATTCTGCATCTCAAGCACTGACCTTAGCAATTCAGTCTGGATGGAAGAAATCCACAGGCAAACCCTCTTCCTCAGTGGTCAATGCAGCAGCGGCAACAATAAAGCATCTCACGCTGCTTCGACAAAACGGATCAGGAGACGTTGATGTAGAGAGAGCAGCCATGAGTGTGTTAGGGAAGCTGGTGTCTTTGGAGCTAGTGAGTTCGTCACTTTAAGGTCACGAAGTTTTATTAATGAGCTTTCTAGTACGACGAGGCACAAACGGCTCTTGCGGCTCTGCATGTCCGATTATGTGCCCTCCTCAAAGTCTCCTCAGCTTCTTCATCTTCTCGCTATTGTCTCATCTGTATCCCCCTACCGACATCGGAAACCATAAACCCAATCTTACTAACGCTAACGACAACATACCTTGCATACTCACTCACCATCCTGACCAATGTCTCTTACCCGACCTCTCGAAATTCAAAGTACACGACAATACCTCTAGACTCACTTGCGGATGCTCTCAGCAGTAAAGAGATGACCCTTTTGACTTGGATTCCCCGTTGTTCCACCATCCCCGCGAAACAGCTCGATTCATTACTGACTCGAACCTATACGGCCTTAACCAAAGCATGCATGTCTTGGAAATCCAATTCTAGAGCAGTGTTCTCTGTGAGGATGTATGCAGTAACGTGTTTGGCCCTCACGAGCCCAGGAACTGTTGAGCCGAGTACCTTTTGGGATCAGGTAGTGAGATTTGGTGGTGCCTGCGTGAAGTCACAAGAGTTTGGGGAGGACGAAACGATGCGTACCGTCCTCACCGCATTTTCGAACATAGTCCGCGTCATCGAGGAGCGAAACGGAGCGAACCTTTTGTTATCTGGCAATAGTTTTGTTGGATTTTGCGAGTATTGGCTGGCATTTGCGAAGAAAGTAAGAAATTCGTGATTGTTTAACAGCGCAAATTTCACTGACGGCTTCTGCAGGCGGGAGATATTTGCCTCGTTGACAGAATCGCAAACCTTATTCAGGGGATTTCCATGGCCTCCTCTTCATCTCCAAGCATGGCCAGCCAGGAAAGTCCATTGCAGAGCAATGAGGAACTAGCCCTGTCCAAAGCAAATCTTGAGCGAGATTCTCTCGAGACTGCACGATTGTGCGCGGCGCTCACGCAAACAACGTCCGCACTTGAACAAAAAAGCCCTGGTAAGCCTCGATATAACTGGCTACTCTATATGTCCTGAACGCGTTTGTGAAGACATGGAAAGTCGTGTTCGGGAAACCATCTCAATACTTAAGAGGTCCACTGCCATCATACGCCTTCTCCATACACCCGACAACGATCCAGATTATGCCCGAATATCTGGCAAAGTTGATCGTGCTCTCGAACGGACTAGGCGAGCCGCAATTTCCATCATCGAGTCTCCCGAAAAGTTTTCATATGACTTATTTTGTACTCTTCTTGAAGAACTCTCGAATGTTCTGACACAACAATGCTCCTTCCCTGTAAGCTTGTTCATTCTAACCTGACCTGGTTTACTCACTTCTATCTGCAATAGAACGCTGACGCAAATATATTCACACGATGTTTCGATACCCTCTTCATTCTGGCACGGACACGCCTCATTTTATCTGATCCACGTACATATATCCCAGCACACCATCTCCTCACCAATGCCACCTCCCTTCTCAATCCACGGGTCAATGATCCTACGATTGATGCCCCAAACTACATGCGTTGCATCTCTGGCGCCTTCCACAACCTTGCTGGGACAATGTATCAGGCAGGCCGATATGGCTCTGCCGTCGGGTTCTTGAAAGATGCGTGTTCGCTAGGGGTGCGGGCTCTTGAAAACCGAAGACAAGTTTCAACTTCTACCGAGGGCAAGGAAGGCAAAGCTGAGGAGGGTTGGAGACAGTTGGAAGAACAATTGTATCGCAGATGGGAACTGCTTGGCGTTTGTTTCCTGAAGAACGGTGATCGCAAGGTTCGTTTTCCTCGTGTGTCGCCCAATACGACAGAACTCAGCTATATCGTTAGGAAGCTTTGGAAGCATTCCGACATTGCATCAGAACTTTTCCCTATGCAACTTCTGGCTTTTCCCAGGACGCAGTGACTACTGGCTCGACGACTATCTTCGAAGTCTCCAACGACATGAAGCAACTTGCGACCATTGTCGACCGTGTTACCACCCTCGGCGCATGCGAGCTTCTTCTGGAGCCTTCCGCCGTGTCCTTGATTTCACTGGATTTGAATGATGCCGCTGTTACTGGGGTGCTACTGGAAAGACAAGCAGAATGCCTCGAATCGATGCGTTGGAAGGAGGGAATTCCGACCATCATCTCACATCTTCTGGGCGATGCAGTCAATGTGTATGGACCGAGGATGCCTGTGAGGCGTGCTCGAGTATTGCTGAAATGTCTGGAGCTCATGTACCATTCCGGGCCCAACACAAAGCCCGCCATCGATAGTCCGGAGGACATTGGCGTCGAAATCGAACAACTCTTACATGGGGTAAGCCAGTGACTTCAAAGACCATCGTGAACTGCCCTTAACATCTCTATACAGAACCTCAACCAGGATATCGGCTTGGTTCCCTACGTATATCAATATCGCGCTGTAGCACATCTCTGGCAAGCGGTACATGCACATCGACGAATGGACTCCAGACAAAGTGAGCTTGTCGCGCTGCATGTGGATGCAGCATGTAGGAATATAAAAAGCATGTTTGGTACGCCCTCAGACCCTGAGAGCGTCAAGAAACCGCTCCCAAAACAGATCGTTGTCCCAAAAGAGAAAACTTACGGCCCACCAACAAGGCAACGTCCTGCAAGAAAAGCTGCCGTCTCCCGTGAACCCGTTACTCCTAAACCAAAGTCTCGTAAAGGTAATCGCATTGGAATGACTATGTCATGGTTTTACTGACTCTCTGCTAGTCCTTCAGCCAGTATCCATGAATATTCAAACCCCACCTCGACAAGCTGAGAGTATAAAAATCCTGCTGGGCCCCGACGACATCGAGAAACTCGTCACACTTATTGGTGAGTTCCATTCTTTCAAACGGGAGTGGACGCTCTAATACGATTGTCTCAGAGCTTGCAGCGCGAATATCTGGTATCTTAGGACAGATCCTTCCCAAGATTCATCTCTTGGATGCATCAAGGAAGTTGTGTGAATCTCAACTAGGGAAGAAGAGTGATGGTTTGAATTATTTTCGTTCTGACGCAAAGAACCGGCTGAACAAGGTATTAGGATACATCAAGAGCTCTGTTGATTTGGCGTACGAATATGCTAAACTCGGCAAGATGCGCCGTGCCACAGGAATCTTTGGTCGTATTTTGGATGTCGTGAGAACTGCTGGGGCTTCAACAGAGGCGGCAGCATACTTTTTCTTACGCTATGCAGAATCTGAAGTGGTGACATCAGACGACGCCCAAAGAAGGTAAGTTTTGCCGGATGATAAGACTCATATGTCACTGACCGACCGTCAAGTGCTTCCATTTACTCTGAGGCCTTGGATGTTTCGGGAGCATTGGACATTGAGGACAAAGGGCTCCCTACACTTCAGCGCGTCCGAGCACGAGTCAAACGTCTTGAAATGGCGGCTATCGCATCTCATGTATTTGCCCTCATTCAGTACTCGAAGGTAATTTCATCATCTTTCTGATCCGTCGTACTCTCAGCAATGAATGCATCAGGAGGATGTTCCTGCAGCTCTGGAAAGCATGCTGCAGGCCCTTCGGCTATGGAACCGGGCGAGTGACTCGCTCCTTCGTCTTTCTTCTCCGCGTTCTTCGTCGCTAGCTCCTCAGGATGACAATCCTTTCGGAATGTCTAACCTCAAAGATGCTTTACCTGCTGTGCATTCAAAGGATGCGCTCAGCAAAGAGTTGTCTGCGCCAAAGAAGTCCTTTTCGCGACGGACTTCGATGGATGGGCTGGAGTGGCGAATAACGGAGGGACTCGTTGCGACACTTTTCTCCATCATTGAGGTCTACGTAAAACGAGGATCTGTTCGTGAAGCGGAGTACTTTGTGCAACAGGCTCAAGATTTAGCGGAATCCCTCAATGCCCCAATACTGGTCAGCCGTGCTTTAGCGAAAAAAGGCGAAATTCATTTACATCAAGGACATCTCGAAACAAGTCTGGAATGCCTTACAACGGCTACGACTTTGCTTGAGAAGACGCCCGGCGTTGAAAGGATTGATGTCCGACGGTTGCACGGACTTTACAAGGAGCGAGTGGCGCATATTGGAGAAGCCACTGCCCTTTACGAGGAAAGTTTGAGCATGATCGGCGATCTGGATGAGTCCTTCCGGCAACTTGACAGCATTGTATACAGGCAAGATTTTCTTATTTTGATTAATAATGATATTAACCTCGGAACAGCCGTAACTCTTTTGTATCTTCTCCCCAGGCCAAGATCAAAAGGGAAGTAGTACTACCTGGGCTTCTTGCGGCTGTGCTCCGTCAGCGTAGTAAGTCTGTAAATGTATCCATCTTCGTCCATTGACATCGTTATAGTATGGCTCCTCAGAAATGGAGATACCCAGGACTACTCTGCCCTTCTTGACAGGCTCTTGTCTCTTCCCTCATGACATACTGGTGACGCTTGAGGCAGCAGAAAGGCTCTTTTGGGATAATCTCACAGATATTGCCAAGACAGGGAACATTTCCGACGTCCGCGAAGGAGCTGTCTCTTTAGCGCTTGTCCAAGCCTTCCAAACATCTTTAGGGAAGTCCACTGGCAATACCTCCAGCCTCACAGTCAGCCTTCTCGGTTAGTCCATTCGCAACCGTTGAATCCATCTCACAAACGGTGTTACCCAGATGCATCTGCTGCCATCACGCTTAGAAGGGAAATGCTCGAGACCCTTCGACACAAGTTCCCGCAAGGCGCCGGCGATGACCTTCAATGGCCCCTGATTACAGCCGATGGGTCAGCCCGGGACAAGCAGAGGACTTCCTGTTTCTCGTTCGACAGCCCATTGCAAAGTGACGACAATGGTGAAGAGGTTAATTCATATGCGGCCTCTTTGAAAGAATATTGGGCTTTTGTTCAAGCCCGATATCAAGCTCGGATCTTTGATCCCTCGGCTCTCTCCCTGGGCCAGGTCATCAACCTCCCCTATAATTGGACGGTCATCCATATCAGTGCCACGGAAGACAAGAGCGCACTGTTCATCGCCCGTCAGGAGTGTGGGCCCTCGGCACGTACACCACTAATATTTTGTGTGCCGCTGAATGGGCGCCGTGATACCGGGGATAGCGAGGATGGAGAGAACCGCCTGACATTCGAAGATGCTGTGGAGGAATTGAAGGAAATTGTGAGGCTCAGTGACGAAGGGACCAAGACCGCAATAAATATCAAGCCTGAAGACCAGGAGGCGCGAGCAGCTTGGTGGAAAGAACGGGCAGCGCTGGACGTCAGACTTCGAGAACTATTGGTAAATGTCGAGTTTTGCTGGCTGGGTGCTTTCAAGGTTGGGCTTCCTCCCTAGCCACGATCTCAAGCTAATTTCAATTCAGACAATACTGAGCCCTCGACCAAACCTCACACCAGAGCTCATAGACGACCTTCGAGTTCAATTTGAAAAGGTATTCCATCAAGGCCTACATGTTCAAGACAAAAAAAAACGCACCGTAGCTTACACAAAGAGTGCCTCGCAAACTCGGAACTCTAGTGCAAGCGAAGTCACCTTCGATGATGGCTTCTTGGAGTGTTTTTCTACACTCTCTCCTAAATGTCGTGATGAGGAACTCGAAGATTTGGTCTACTTCATTCTAGACCTCTACCAATTCCATGGCGTGCCTGTGGCAATAGCCGAGGTAGACATTCTTCGAGTCACGCTCGATCTTCGTGCCGTTCTTGAAGATCATGCGCAGAAGTGCTCTCGGCAAAGGACTCGAAGGACAGCTGACGAACACATTTTCTTGGTTCTCGACAAAAATCTTCAAGGCCTGCCATGGGAGAGCATACCGATTTTGAGGGGTCGTAGCGTCAGCCGGATACCCAGCGTCGATTTTTTGCACGACAGGGTCCTTTTCGCCGACTTGAAGCGGAAAAGGGCAAAAATAGCTCCATCGAAGGGTGCAGTTGTTGATCCTCGTAAAGGATTCTATATCCTTAATCCCAGTGGAGATCTTGGCAAGACAGAAGCACGCTTCAAGGAATGGGCTCATGATATGGAAAAGGCTGGATGGGAAGGGATCTCTGGCCATGCGCCGAGTGAACAACAATTCCTGAATGCCTTGCGATCTCGGGATCTAGTAGTGTATGTGATCATCTCGGCTTGACCACCCTGTCAGCTAACAGCTTGAATCTTAGATATTTTGGGCATGGAGGTGGAGAGCAATATGTTCGATCCCACAAGATCCGAAACTTGCCTGAATGTGCCGCAACGATGCTTTGGGGCTGTTCATCCGGTGCGCTTCGCGAGATGGGTGATTTTGATAGGGTCGGAACGCCTTATAACTACATGCTGGCTGGAAGGTTAGCGTCATTCATTGCCCGTTGTACACCCCATTTAACAGTATTTTGTTGCAGTCCCTGTCTCGTCGCAAACCTATGGGACGTCACTGACAGAGATATCGATAAATTCTCTCAATCCGTATTTGACAGAATTGGTCTCACGGCGGCTGGTGTCGAGAAATGGGGGAGGAAGGAAGGACAGATTTCCATTGTGGATGCGGTTGGACAGTCAAGGGACTCATGCAAACTTAAATATCTAACAGGAGCAGCGCCTGTCGTATACGGAATTCCCTTCTATATGTAGACATTGGACGGGTGGCGCATTGGACAATATTTCGGCTCATCTACTTATGAAGATTTGTTGAAGTGTGGTCCCGATTGGCAAGAACACCCCGTTCACAGCCTGTCAGATTGCGCTGCACAAGCATGGCGCAACGTCTTTCTACCATCTGAAAGAAACTGTATAACACAACCCTCTGACATGTCAACTATGACCAGACCAAATGTAAAGCGGGTGCATTTTTGCATCCACATACAGCGTTGACGAATACAATCAAGGAGTGAATACAGTGTACCATGTGTAGTTGTAATACTCTGTGCAGGTGAGAGGATCCGTTGTGAAGAAAGATAGTCCAAACCAGGCGATATGTAAATATATATACACACCGAAGATAAAACGTGAATGTCAACGCGCAAGATGTAACGGTGAATGAATGTGGAGACCAGCCTTCGACAAAGGGGTAAATAGGAACAAGTCCGAATCCGAGGCCCCAGCCCAGGTATGGTCGATAGCGACCACGCGGCACGTCGTCGTTTAAAGTGGCGTCACCGTGTCAACAATACACGCCCGACGATGAGAAGAATCGCACTACTGTGGGTGAAAGGAAATGACCAGCTTCGCAGCTGAAGGGGTGAGTAGTAGAGCATTATAGGCGAATTAGGAGGTATGGGTAAGGGGGCGGAGGGTAATGTATAGTACAAGCAGGCCGATATCACGGTAGCAGTATCTAAAAAATACAGATTTTGGTTTGAGATGAGTGAGGGGGAATGGCCAATGTCCGTAACAATAGGGTAAGAAATCCAAAGTCAGAGGATATAACTCGTAAAGGGGCATGATTGTGCAAGACAAGGAAGAGGAGGGGGGGTGGCTGGTGCGTAAGTGTCCAACAAAGGGGCAAGAGTTCGTCTAATGTCCAACTGGCGCTCAGAAAAGAGGCCAGGCAATATACGACCAAAACTCCAGAATGTCCATAGCCAGGTAACAAACGTCCGAAGCAGGGCGGTGTCCAAAGTAGTACGTGTCCGATCATAAATATGTCCGAGCGATAATAAAGTGAGTCCGTTGACCGAATCTCATAATTCGGATAGTCTCTTCTGGACTTTGGAGGCTGCGATGGCTATGGACGAGATCACTCCTATGGTACGCGTGATTTCGTTGAATAGCACATACCGACAATGGGGAAGCGAGGTCCAAGAGTTGTCATGGCATAAAGTAGGGTGGAGATCTGATTTCGGACATCAGTATCCACAACCGTCCATGCGGCCTCTTGCGTTTCAAGCTCCATGATCAACGTGTCTGCAGCATATGACCAACATGGCTATTTGGAAACGTGAACGAGATGAGCCGGTGAAACAGGAAAAGGAATAAAGACGTACACCGATGATGGGATCCAGATAGCTGTAGTCCCGATCGGATATGTGTTTGATGATGGCGACGCATGCCCTCGCAGAGCGAGAACATTTGTCGAGCACGATAGGGTCGTCTTGTGCAAGAGGTCGGTAAAGCTGGATTGACGCTGTGTGAGCCAGAGTGTGAGCCACCAGCAGTGTGTGTTTGTCTTCCAAGCAGAGCGCATTCAGCTGATCAAGGGGCATCAAGGTCGAGATAAACTGCGCAATTGCTACCTCGAGAGCTTGCATTTCCTGTAACAATGCCGACGGCTCCTTCACCCCTATAGCCACAAAGTCAGATGGCGCATGCGTATATATTCATAGGTCGAAAAGCTTACTCGGGTCCATAGCGGTCGAGAGCTGGTCCGCCTGGGCGAAAAGTGCAGAAGCCTTGACACGCATCGCCTGTGTGGAAAATCCCGAAGGCGACACCTCACCATCCAAGAAGCTCCTTATGGTTTGGAAAGGGGGTACGACGTTGATATGTCCCTTTAAAATGTAGCCGTTACCAAACGTCAGAAACACGTCACCACAACTCACAGTCTCATACTCTGCCCAGTCCTGCGGCCATGGGCAGTTGATGGATTGGCGAGGATCAGGTCCGTCGGGAATAATGGAGGGTTTCCTGAGAATCACAGACCAGCAACGATCGAGATTGTAAACCTGCCAGAATGCAAGGATGCGCTCGCCTTCCTTGACACCAATCCGAGAGGGTTTAGTGTCGAAGGGTTCCTGGGAATCGGCTGGCCACACATCGTCCTGGTAGGTGTTAGCGTGAAGACCACACTGCACAGCGAGGGCCGCTGCAGCGGTTGCATGGTAGCTGCCCTCGAGAATCCGACCATTGGCAAGGAAGTACATCGATAGCAAGCATGAGCCTTGAATGATATCGATGATCTTCTCTCCATCACGAAGTCCATCTCTTAGGGTATCAAGAGCGAGCCCGAGGTAGTGTTCTTCGTGCTGGCAAAGCGGCTCTGGTCGAGATATAAAACAGGCCCAAAGATACATGCTATTCATGAGAGCAGGATGACGCTGCTCCGTGGGCGAAGTGGTCAATGAGTCAATAACACGTCCCATGTGAATATCAAGTCCGCATTGACGGCGATGAGGGGAGAAGATGTCGAGTCTAATGAAAGAGTATTAGCATCATAAAGGGCTTGATTTGTGTGAGATCTTACAGCATCCGTGCAAGCTCCAAGGGAGGCTGGAACCGTGTTTGCTGTTCATCAAAGAAAATCTCCGGAACAAAAGATGAAGGTGAATGTGAAGTTACAGGCTGCAGAGATGTCCAAGAAGCATTGGGGGAAGTGGGGGACGAGTCTGCGGATGCAAAATGAGGATGAATGTTAGATGAGGCCGATGATCATACATACCTGACGGGAAGCTAAGGGGGGAATGGGATGTGTACAGCGAAGTGTCGCCTGGAGAGCTGAAAGACGAAGACGAAGAACCAGAACGAGAATTCTCGTGAGGATCGTACAAGACAACTGCAGGGGATATGTACTCCGGATCTTCGAGCTCCCGTATGCGTTGCTCGAGACGAGCGATATGCTCACGAAGAAGCTGGGTTCTTGTCTTGCCCTTGCCATCATCATACTCGCAAGCCTCGCCTTTCTTTGCGCGAACACACTGCTGACAAGCGGGCTTGTTCCCGTCGCATCTCTAGATAAGCGCCACGTTAATAATGGAGTTGTGGCAAGTGAACTGAGGCGTCGTACCATCTTTCGCTTCCTGGATAGCACTCATGAGTAAAGGGCGTGTTAGTGGAGAGAAAGGGGTGCCTTACCGACATCTCAGGCAAGCTTTTCCTCTCTGGAGTGTCGTCTGTGCTGATTCTGGTTTGTTGGCCATTACGAATATGAAACTAAAGGTACAGAAAGTGGAAGATTGAGGCCGATATGTGAATACGAAGGGCAATAATGGCCGAAAAGCAGAATAAGACCGAGGAAAGGAAGGGCCAGAGAGACAAGATCACAGACACAGACAAACCATGAAGTGGTAAAAGGAGAGAGACAAGGATGATGATGGATCATGTCTCGTATTATAGTATGTTTGCACGCACAGCCGCTGCCGTCCTCCGATGTCTCAACGGGCCCCTCCCTCTCCCTCAATCCACGCATCCGTTTCGTTTCCAGAGCTACAACCTGTTGTATTTCCCTGTCCCCACAGCGGCCACAGAATGCCGCGACCCCTTACGGTCCGACGAACCTTGATCATCCTATCGTCAATTCCACTAATGGGTCAATCTCATCAATCCGGTCAGTCCTGATCACTTGCCCGAAAAATACTTGGCACAAGTATGCCACCCACATGAGCTGGGCGCGATTGCTCTTTTACCCTCCCATATTTGCTTCCGAGCCTTCGTGGCTGGTGTTAGCACAAATGATGGAGTTCAATATCAATCAGTAATCTTGTGTCGAGTCCCACTCTTCAGACTTTGCCTCTGATGGACATCAGGGTTGTATTCGAGGCACCAGATGACGCATGGCCATGACTCTTTTGAGCATATTTTTGTTCCGGTGCTTACATATGTACCTATGTACTTTTAACATGACGACGACCCCAGCGCTCACTGAGGAAGCAACAACGAGTCATGGCCAAATGTTGCAAAATCTGGCCCGCTATGGGTTATGTGCGCTGAAGGTGTAAGCCTGATTGTGACCATGCAGGGCAAGCGTTTCGTCTACTATGTATATCAGATGCGCCGCCCCCGCGGTCGTTCTCAAACTCGTCCGCGTCAAGGATTTGTCCTCCCTTCTCGCAAAGCTAAGCGACTCCGGTAGTTTGCACAATGCGAACCTATATCACCGACAGTATGCCGAACAGGAGAGGGAATCTTTGCGATTTCGCTTCATGAAACCCAAATTTCAGCCCTATTTGATGAATGATCTTGAAAGTCCACATGGATAGTGAGATGGCCTTAGCAGTGTTATGTAGGTTGGGCGGTATCCTTTCTGTCAACCGGGAGATGGTTTCTCCCCGTTGCACTGAATTCGCATTTGGTTCGCATGAGAACAACACGTTTCTTTCTTCTTTGCTCTATACTTATCATCCTTAAGTACTTTTGGTTTTGACGTGCCTTGCTCCCGAGCAGCCGTCACACCCGACCAGCTCTTCTCACGGGTTGCAGCTACATTTTGTCAAAGTGGTGTCGGTATGTAGAACCCATGGCCCTGAAAGATGAGGTCGGCAACATCTCGGCATACCATCTCAGAGTGGGGTAATTTGCGTACATATGCATGTATCGCATGGTAGAGGGAACTGTAAAATTCAGAAGGAGAATACGTATATACGTATGTTGATAAGAAATAAACAAAATGATGATGACAAGGAACGAGTGGTCATCGATCAATCCGGAATCTCGAAAGGGGCTAATAAACATTACCATTCACCCCTCCAAGAATCGAGTTCGAATGGACGCGTGAAGGGAAAGGCTGAGTTGTGTGCTGGTACTGCACAAGCAATTGCTGGTGTTCACTCAAGATCCGTTTTTCTCGAGCATGAGCCTGCCGCACATACGCGTATCGTTGAAAATGGTTCAGTGCTTGAAGGAAGAGTACCCCAACCTGATCGTCGCCCAAGTGCAGTCAGAAATTGTCAATATGTCAGGGCAAGGATGCGCACGGGGAATCCACGGAGCTGGTTGAAAAGGTCAATTGTGGCTTCCCGGACCGATTCCTTCTGGTGGAATAGGCCAAAGCCAAGAGTGATGAGGCCGCCACCGTGGGGAATCAGGTATGCCAGCAACTGAGTGGTGGTGGTGAGTCAGCACAACACGGGTGATTGAATGAATAAGAGAGTGACCCACTTCAACGACTTGTTCGTAAGATTTGACATGGTCAGCAAGGGTGCGCATGATTAGTAATGCTTCGCCGTCAGTCAACGTCTTCCCACGTCGAAGCCGGATCAGCTGGTGTAGAACATCGAAGCCCTTAATAGAGCTGTTTGCCTGAAATTTGACAAAGTCCTGAAAGCCTGTTAAGTGAGTGGCGCGAATGTACTTAGGGTCGGGATAGGTTATTCACCGCAACACAGTACTGATAACTATTGGTCTTTCGCCAAGCCTCGATGCGTTGCGCGTTTGCCATTAGCTCCCGCATTCCAGCAGCCTCATCGCTGAATGCAATGCCACTTCCGAGCTGCGATCGTCGTCCCGGCTGTTCCGAGTATGAAGAGGACATGAAACCAATTTTGGTCGAACCAGTAACCTCCTCCTCGTACCGGGAGGCCAACCGAACGAATCGAGTCACATACTCAGTGAACCGCATACGTACAAGGCCTTCGCCGAAGTGATCGTCAATGGCGGACCGGATCTGTTGTGTACCTTCAGCAAGGAAAGACAAATGTTTAAATTATACTCACATCCTCAATAAACAACTTGTCAGCATTGTTATCGGACTTGGTGTAATCAGGTCTTCCTCCTTGATTCGAGGGCCCTCGTGGTGCGTCTCCATCTTCGCTAGTCATTGATGACTCGGCCTTCAACGTTCCACTGCGGCTTAGAAGAGGCGCTCCAAAACTTGGGGTCGCAGTCACAGGATATGTTGTGTGTATGTCCTTAGCTACTGTGACAGTTCCAGCGCCAATAACGAGAAGAAGGTCCCACGCGCGAGAAGATTCGAAGATTGGATTTGTCACGCCTGCAATGTATGCAGGGCTGTTCACGGTAAGTATCAAAGAAGTCCAGTTGTTCAGGGCACATACACGGATTCCCACTCGTCCCTGTTGTTGAGATTGGCGTAGGGGAATGCACGTTCAATGAAGCCTCTCAAAATGGCACCACAGCCAGAACCTAGAGCACACGCTGAGAGAACGAAACTTGATACCTCGCCCGCGGGTCGTCTGTGGCCAAGGAAAATGATACGCTTCCCAGTGACAAGAGCATTGAATAAGATGATGATAGGATGTGTCTGCGGTCCATTCGTGTGCAAATGGGGGTGCTGAGGGCCGGAGACATGTTGGTGCGAAGAAAACTCTTTGACAAGGGTGATCAATGAATACTACAATTTCTGTGAGTTGTTCGGAAATAAATGGCTGTGAGCAGATAACGTACATCGCCAACTTCCTCCGGGAAAGTTGAAAGAGGCATTTTGATAGGTAGCGGGTGATCCTTGTAAGCCACTGTGGTATGATAGAAATGGGTATCCTTGGCCAAACCAGGCCGTGAATGTTGTTCGAAATACGATGGCATTGGAGTTCCCTGTGCGCGAGCAAAAATATCCTTGGAATGTGCTAGGGAAGACATCGAAGATGCGTCGGTCGATCTTCGTTTCCGCAAAGACGCCGTCAATGTATTGCTGTTTGCTGAAGAATGGACGCTCGGTGAATCTCCAACGTCCTTAGTGGTGACGAGTTCTAGACCACTTTCGTCACCAACCCATACAGCACTTCCTCCCAGAGAAAACGAGTTGTCGGAAGGAGAGTCAGGCTTGGCGCTTGACTGCGTTGACAAGCCCATAGTAGTAGTACTTTCAGCTTCGGTTTTTTGGGGCATGTCCTGCTCACGAGAACGGTTTTCATCCTGCCGGTGACGCGACAGAACTCCCTCCTCGAAGCTTGCATATGATTCTCCTGAATTCGTGGACCGATGCTGCAAAATGGGCTTATTACCAAGTCGAGGATTGCTCCCATTCCAATTATGTTGTGTGTCACGATTGGCAAGCTTTTCTGTGAAAATATCTTTTCTTTCCGAAGAGCGCATAACGATCTTCTCCTGGCGCGTTAATAGCGGAGCCCCCGAGAGATCCATCGCATTTACTGCGTCGAACAAACGAGCGAGGCAGTCTTGTGATGGATCTGAGAAGTAATCGTCAAGAGCCATCAATAGGAAAGGCTTTATCAAGATGGGATGAGCAAAATCATTGGAAAGCTGTCTATTTCTGACAGACCTTGAATATCTGTATGAACGGGTGTCTTGTACATATCGCGAGAGCAAGGACTTTGGCACCGCTAGAAGGCTATCATGAACAAAGTCTGGAAACAACCTATCAAACGACACACCGATCCAAGGTTTTATCGTGCTTTGTCCGAACAAGATTCAAGACGCATAGAAGATCTGGTTTATCCTTGGGTGATTCGTCCTGCTCACCAGGCAATGGAACCGCTTTCGTTTCTGGAGTTTCGAGTGCTAGAACAGGAGATATCGTGTTGAAAGGGGTTTGATTTAGAAAGAATATTGTCCAGTCATCTTGCTGCATCTCCGCGCCATCAGGCAGCATGGACATGGCAAGGACCCTGCAAGGTCATTTGTTAGGATGTCATTCGAGTAGACTGCTTGAGTCGCACCCCTCATCGACACCTAGTGGTTGGGGGAATTGGTATTTGAGTTGTGCACCTTCAAAGATGTGGAACTCGGCGAGTAGAACAAAAGAACAGTGGTTGCCATTGCTGCCCATGGCAAGAGGGGTGACCGCCAGAGTAGTATCCCACTTGTAATGGTTGACTTGAAGATAAATTACACAATTTAACGAAGCTCTAAATCTCTGACGAGGGTGCATGAAGAAGGAAGGTTATCATTTTTGGGTAGACGACACGATCCGCATAGTAAGTAATCGAGGCGATCAATCATGCAATTAATCCCATCCAGCGCCAGTGGCTGCAGTATCAGCGCTCCATCCTCCAGCAGCAGGCTCAGCAGACCAGTCAGTAGTGCCGCCAGCGGCGGGCTCAGCGGACCAATCAACCACACCTGCAAAATTCGATATAAATTTAGATCTAGGAACTTCCAAGATAAAGGCTTACCGCCATCCTGAACCAATGCAGGGTTAATACCTCCAGCCTGAGGGGCAACATCCCACTCAGCAGCAGGAGCACCCTCAACAGCGCCCTGCTGGGCAGCAAGCTTGGCTGCTGCCTCCTCCTGCTGCTGTTTCTCAACCTCTTCGGGATCCCTGTAGAAGAACATATCGACCATAACGTTCCAGCCATCGCTGGTGCGGGGGATAGTGCCCCTGAGCCTGAGAACCTCACGAGCGAGCAACCACCAGATGAGACCGATGGAGTGTCTTGTTTTGTTGTTAGTCGGGATAGCGACATCGACAAATTGCAGGGGGGCGTCAGTGTCGCAGAGTGCAATGACCGGGATGTTGACGTAGGACGCCTCACGGATGGCCTGATGATCGACACGAGGGTCGGTCACGATGATAAGACGAGGCTCCTTGAATGACCGTGTGATGTAATTGGTGAATGAACCGGGGGTGAAACGGCCAGCAATTGCTTGGGCACCAGTGTTGGCGGCGTACTTGAGAACCGCGCGGTGGCCGTAAGGGCGAGCAGAGATAACGCAAACGTCGTTAGGGTTCTCGACGGCAGCGATGATGCGGGCAGCAAGGACGAGCTTCTCCCAGGTCTTTCCGATGTTAAGGATATGGATTCCTGTAGACACGAGTTAATCTCATCAATGGTGCAAATTGTTTGAAAAATACACACCATCGTTCCTCCTCTTCCAGACGTAGGGCTCCATCTGCTTATCGCAGTTTTTGGTACCGATATGGCATTGTGCAGCCAGGAGAAGTTGGATCTCCTCCTCGGTCGCAGCGAGAACGGACGGGAGTTTCGAGGCCATGTTGTAGTACCTGTAAGACTAATCGTCAGCATCCAGTTCCATCGAAACGCATCCACCCTTCAAGTCTCTCGAATTGGTTCGTTCTTGCTCCTGTGGACAGATACAGGATAGCGGAGACGTACCGTGAAGCTTCGGTGCTTGAGGTCGGCTTGAGCGACGTTCACGGGCGGTTTTGGATGGGTTGGCGGGAGGCGGCTGCTCGCAAAGTTTGCCGAGATGGGACACAAATTATTCCCACGCTCAACCATCAAGCTTTCAAGATTCAACATTACCTCACAATTCCACCCTGTGTTGTTTAAGTTGTTTTCTGCCATTACCATTGCCAATGCGTCTTAATTATCTTCCCAACCCCCATGATGTACTTTCATTTCCAATTTCTTAGCCAACTTCCCAGATCTTTTTTGATTAATATACACAAACTATCCACTCATGTTGTGTCGAGGTCACAATATTATATAGTGGTTCCAATATCACGCAGATAACACTACATATTGCTTGAGCTCGTATTCGTGAAGCTTGTAATAGCCTCATGAGCCTTGTGGTGCCAAGTTCTCCAATCTTGACGAGTTTCAAGTTCAGACAGCGTTGGAAGTTGGCTGCTTGATCATATGTGATATCCACTAAATACACACAGCGTCCAGTCTGCCTTTCCGTGTATACATATATTTGACCATCCGAAGTGGTGAGTAAACCTCAGGCCTTATCTCTCCTTCGAAAGACGCGCACATCGGTAAACAAAAACAAACAACCGCGAACTTGAGGGTTCAAGTTCAGTGACAGGAATTTCGCATATCAGCGCGACTTGCATTGCCGTCTGTTAGGTTCGCTTCCTGTTCATCTGAGTCTTTCTTGGACGACAACAAAGACCTTTATTTCCATGGATGACACCTCTTCTACCGGACGGACCGTTGATATTGAGGTCGGCAGCCAGGAAGTCATCACCATCGACCTCGACATCCTTGACCCTAATCCCGAAGATGTGTTGGAATTGTTGAAGGATGGCCAGTGCAAGATATGGGTCTGGACAAAGCTGGCGGGCGAATACTGGCGCCGAGGTTATCTGGAGGCTGCTGAGAAGATTGCGCGAACTGCTATCGAAAGTGTGTAGCCTGCACTGTCCTATCAACCAGCGTTGAAATAATTTCTTTGCAGGTTTCCAGGCCAACGGGAATCCATCACATCTACCCCCTATATATTCTATGCTCGCGAACATACAGATTGCGTATGCTCGGAAAGCCCCAAAAGTCATTTTGCCTGACGCTCGTAGGTGCCTTTACTTTACATAAGATTAAACGAGTGTCCTTATGCACTTCCTCGGACTCATAGGTCAGGATCTTATGAAAGACGAAAAGCCGAAGGAAGAGTATTATCGTGAAGCCGCACAATTGCTCAATACAGGCGAGAGGGTGGGAGCAGAGTCGGGTGAAACTGTTGGTGGAACCTTATCGTTCTTAACGCGTGGTATGAGCAATGATTATTCGTCCTTTTTATTCTTTTCTGTGTTAATCTTGATTCTTAGGCATACAACAACTTGCGACAAGGTCTATGGACGATGCGCTTCGTTCTTTTGATGGTGTCTTGATCGAGAAGCCCACTAATCTCGTGGCGCTTCTCGGAAAGGTTTCTAAATTTTGTGTCCTAACTTCCTGCCACTTATTCAATCCCAGGCGAGAATTTTGTTTGCTCGGAGAAATTTCCGAGACGCTCTTAGAATCTTTCAAGACGTCCTGAGGTACAACCCTCGATGTCTGCCTGATCCACGAATAGGCATAGGACTATGTTTTTGGGCCCTTGACCAGAAATCAAAGGCTGTGGCTGCGTGGCAACGCAGCGTGGAAGTGGTACGTCGCAAGTATCAAACCTTCTGTGTACAAAAGTTTGATCTTTAAAAGAACCCCTCAGAATGGCCGGCTCAGCTCCTTCTTGGTCTAGAGGCCATCAATTCGAGTAAACATGATGGAACTTCAGAAGCGGATAGGGCTAGCCTCTTTCTACAAGGTACAAGGCTCATCAATATGGCCTTCAAAGCGAACCAGAAGAGTGCTGCTGCAGCCAACGCATTGTGCGAAGTGTTTTTACGCAAGGGAGAATTGAATCGAGTATGCCCTTCAGTGTGATCAAAGCCCAGATATTTATTGTCTATTCAGGCTCTCAAACTCGCCGAACGGACCATTCAGTTTGCCGACACTCTTACTATTCTCACTGAAGGATATTTAAGAGCAGGCCGCGTGTCGCACGCGGAAGGTTCTTTAACTTACGCGACGAAGTATTACACGGCTGCTGTGGACGGGCAGCCCAAGCATGTCATCGGTGCAATTGGCCTGGCCCAAATGCAGATGCAGAACGGTAAGCACAAACTTACATGAAGACGGGCGACTGATGTTGTTTCTACAGATGAAATTGCCGCTGCGATTCATACTTTGGATACCCTTCTACAGGCACCAAGTCCTCAGCGGTCTACGGAAGCCACAGTTATGCTTGCATCATTACGAGCTCATCCAAGACCAGGAGTCTCCAGTTCGGATGTCGCTCAAGAACGGGCAAAAGCTCGAGATCTTTTTGATCGAGTCATCAAGGGATCAGAGTCTGACGAATTGCGTATAAATGGACAATCCATGCCAAAAAACTCACGTCTCATTATTGATGACATGGAGATGCATGTTGAGATTGCGCGCCTTTGGCAAGGTGAAAACCTTGAACGCATGGGTAAATCACTCAAAGAGGCCTTGCGCATAAGCGTGGGGACGAGCCGTAGTGACTCTCGCCTATTGAATAACCTGGCAGCTCTACAACATCTGGAACAGCACTACCCTGAAGCGCGGTCGCTTTATGAACAAGCTTTGATCATTGCTTCGAGCCTTGGGACTGATCAAGGGGAAGCTATGTCAACTACGATCCTGTACAACCTTGCCAGAGTCTACGAAGAACAAGGAGAGGAAACGCTGGCTAGAGATGCTTATGAGAAGCTCATTTCACGGCATCCCGAGTATGTCGATGGTATGACTTGCTGTACTTCTATTTTTCTAATTTAGTTGACTCTCTTTCACAGCTAAAATTCGTCAAGCTCAGATGCTTGGAAATCTCAACCGCCACAATGATGCCCACGATCTTCTTAAGCAGTGCCTTGCTTCGCAAAACAATAATCTGAACCTCCGCGCCTTCTACACATACTTCCTTATT
The DNA here is from genome assembly GCA_018855915.1 of Tephrocybe sp. NHM501043. Taxonomy (NCBI): domain Eukaryota; kingdom Fungi; phylum Basidiomycota; class Agaricomycetes; order Agaricales; family Lyophyllaceae; genus Tephrocybe; species Tephrocybe sp. NHM501043. The sequence continues at coordinate 33,297 of JABCKO010015901.1, forward strand.
CAGACGAATCTTCCAAGGCCCGCAAAGGAGTTTGTCTTTGCGACCCTCAAGGATCATGACAAACACGATATCTTCTCATTATGCGCCGCCGGCTGGATAATGTATAATCAAGCTCGAGAAAGCCGTGACACTAGTCCCAAAGGAATCGAGGAGCGCCGCCGGGGCTTTCAAAGATCAGCAGAATTCTATGAGAAAGCATTGCACCTTGACCCACTATGTGCTTTCGCTGCTCAAGGCCTGGCTATTGTGACGGCTGAGGATGCTCTTGGTTTGTTAGGCGGCGCTTTGAGCACGGTGCCTGTTGTCGACGATGTGCAAAGACGCTTGAAGAATGCGCGTGAAGCTCTTGATGTCTTTGCAAAAGTCAGGGAGTCAATAGATGATGGCAGCGTCTATTTCAATATGGGCCATTGCTATTACGCTCGTGATGAATTTGATCGAGCGATTGAAAGCGTGAGCCAATTTATGTTTGCGCTCTTCTGAACTCATAATTTTTGTCCAGTATGAAACGGCCTGGACACGTTACAACGATAGCCACAACGTGCCAGTCCTCTTGTGTCTCTGCAGAGCTTGGTATGCGAAGGCAACAAAGGATCAGCAATTCACAGCCATGAAGCAAGCACTGCGCTACGCACAAATGGTGTGTGGACAGATCACTCTCCACTTACACTTACACAACCTTATATTCGATACAGGCATACCACGTACAGCCCAACGACAAAGCAATTGTCTACAATATTGCTATGGTCCAACAGAAGTCGGCCGAGATGTTGTTTGCGATTAGTCCTGCTAAACGGACATTGAAAGATCTCCAAAGAGTTATTGATCAAGCCGCTCAGGCTCAAAAGTGCGCTATAATGTTCTTTTGCATCTCAACGCGTCTGATCGCTTCTCTTTAGGTTATTTGCATCCTTGGCATTGGACAAGTCACCAATGGTGCCCTACAGTCGGGATCTGGCTGACCAGCGGCGCAAGTACGGAGACAGTATGTTACGGAAAGGGGACGAGCATCTGGCGGCACAGCGACTGTTTGAATCTGAGGCGCAGGCAAAGGTCGATGCGGCCAGGCGCAAGCGTCAGGAGGAGAAGGAGAGACAGGAGGAGATAGAAGTGAGTCGGCCGTCCTTCCATACATAAGTTTCTATCCTAACCGGCATACAGCGACTGCGGATGGAAGCGTTGCGGAAAGAGGCTGAGAAGCTAGCAGAAGAACGTAAATTGGCACGAGAGCAGGCTATGCAGTGGACGCAGGAGGTCAAAGCCGACAGTGATGAGGAACGTGAGCGAAAGCCGAAGAAACCCCGCAAAGCCAAGCAGGAGGTAGGTAGTGGGGACGAAGTTGAGCCGAAGAAGAAGAGACGGGGGAAGCTAAAGAAGCCCACATCTGACGGAGATGGAGAAGATCAGGCTATGTTCAGCGAAGATGAGGAAGTCGAGAGACCAGCAAAGAAGGTGTGTAGAGGTTCCTTAGCGTGCTACTTTAATCTGAATGTGTTTTGCCCCCAGCGCCGTGTCAAGAAGGCTGTGGTTAGAGATGACGACGAAGAGGAAGCCGCCACACGAGCACCACCTCAAGTACACCCCCAAAAGAAACAGAAGGAATTGTAAGTGCCGTCTTTCTTATTATAGAACTGCTTAACATCCACGCCGCATTCAGCAAAAGCAAAGAGATGCTCTCTGATACCGATGACGAAATGTCATGACCGCGTCTTTGCTGGTTGTCTTTATTGTCACCCCTTTTATATCCCTGTATCGTATTCTATCTCTTTGCTTAGTAACACTCGACGGCTTGTCGCAACAGAATAAGGCAGCTAGCCCATTTCTTTGATTTATGTGGCGTCACTCCATAGACTTTGCATCCTAAGACTATATTGACTAGTTACCAAGCCTGATGTCTAGCCGCTAACATCACGAGATTTGGGGCCGTCAACATGCTGACTGCCTGCCTACCTGTGAGTCAGAAATATATGTCAACCGTTGACTGATGAGTTTGGGTCAGGATCCAAAGCTGGGCCAAGGTTGGGTTATATGTAAGCATTTGGAGTGATCAAATTGCCCATGATGTCCCTGTTACCTCAGTTGTTGTTGTCTCAAACACATCATCTGAGTTCTCTATATTCTTAGGTCTCTGGTTTTATAGGGATGGATGATTCCACCCCTCTGAAGGCTTCTGGACAGTCCCTTTGAGCTCAAGGGGGTGTCAGATTTAAACTTCAACACAGCATGCTAGATAGTTAGTTGGTCTCTTTTGAGGTCAAAATAGATAATTTGGCCCCCAGTTTTTTTTTAGACTTATCAGTGCAGTAATCAGTATATATATCCTATTTCTACTCAGATTGCACTCAATTTAAACTATTGCAATGAAATTTGTTGATTGACTGTGATTATTTCCAAATATGGAAAATCCCCTAATCCTATATCTCAATCAGTTAATTGTCAGTCAACCAGTTATCACTTTCTCAAGTCAATCTCAAGCTGCATCATGGTTATAGCCTCCTCTGACCTAGTCGTAGTTGTAAGTGTCATTATGCATCATTTACATGTAATCAACATTGATTAAAACTCTTCTTCAGTATGCAATCTGCCTAGACTGTGGCACAAAAGTGAACCTTAGGGCAATATTTCTAGTATCAACTCATATATGTCAATTTGGAAGTTGCACCTCCCAGCTGGATGTGTGATACATACTCTACATTGTCAGGGAAGAGGTCAAGGCATTAGGCAAACTCATGACATCATCCTTTGGCTATCAATTTCCTTATTTAGTAATGTGCCTGATTATATAGTAAGTAAGTCCAATACTTGCACCCCGAGTTGAACCATTTGACCCTATACATCAATTTCCAAAGCCAACACCCTCTTGTTTGAGCTGATCTTTTGTTACTTTCATTAAAATAGCTCACTATCTACATATACTATACTTTAAAGCTTATGTATTAAATGGCAGTCCTTATTACCTTATCCTACATTGGATCTCTTCAAAACAATACAAGAGAGCACTCATAATCTTGACATGAACCCAACAATTATGTGATTTATCAGAAAACTTTCCCTTTTAGGACCATGGGAATGTCAAGTTCAACAAGGTCTTCTTTCTTTGCTGATTCTGCCATAGTGGGGGTTAGCAAGGTTACTTCAGAACAAAGTAGCAGGTCATGCATCAAACACACTGGGCTTACACAAAACAAAATAAGCAGTCATATGTAAAACAAGTAGATCTACACAAAAAAAAAGTCATACACAAATGGTCATACAGTCAAAGCTGTCATAACCCATAGCTATATAAACCCATAATCTACAATAACCCATAGGTTTGGGCTATCTACCAACTATGTTTGCAGGGAATTTTGTGAAACCTCCCATAACCCATAACCCATAGCTCTGGGCAGATATCATAACCTATAAAGTTGGTCATAATACATAAAATTGCCCCTAAAGGCTCAATATAAAGGCCCATAAGTTGACACATCTTGGCAAGCCCTCAAAAAGGATGAATAATATCAGGGTTTACTCTAATTTCTTAAATTTTAGCAATGTCCATTGTGATGGCACAACTTCAAATGTCCACAAAAACTCTAGAAATGCTGAAGGCTGGCCTTGCTAAGCTCAAAGAGCAAGTAAAGGCATGTCAAGAGCCTTTTTTAAAGCACCTCCATGGGAAAAAACCCATTTTGAATGCTGATGAACAATGGTTAGACTATGAAGGGAATCTCATCAATGAGGAGAAGGTTCTCAAAGTCCTAGAGAATGCTTCTGACTATAAACACAGGCTGGAACAATTGAATACTCAGAATAAGACTCTTGTTGAAAAGCTCAAAGAGGTTGGAGGAGGCATTGTGAAATGGAGGGTAATGGTAGTGATGACTCAGATGATGTAGAGGCAAGGCTATCATGCCAGGAGGCTCTTCTCACTGCCTCAACACTTTGGTCTTTTCTCTCAGACATTGACAGACCTTTTGCATCCAAGTCAGAGGCAGTTCTCTTGAGCTTTGGCTGGCAGACATGCCTAGATGAGTTCAGTTCACTCAAATTAGTGATATTTCAGATTATTTTGCTCCCACAGTTCCTAGATGTATATTATTCTTAATAGCCCATAATTTACCCTTCAAATGTGCATAGATA
>JABCKO010015902.1:2231-36740 GCA_018855915.1 Tephrocybe sp. NHM501043
CAGATTCCTGTCTTTGATGCATTTGGAGAATGTCCAGCACCTGAAAGTGGACTGCAGACTTCCAACTAAGGTTTGGAATGAGAATTTTGGGGACAAGAGGATGCTTCATACTATCGATGTGGAAGGCCCTGCTCCAGAGCTACTACAGGCTTTTTGCTTAGGTATTACAAAGTCAGAACTCATCAATTCTTGTCCTACCACCACAACCGAATCCTGCTTGCCACCGGGAGACATCAGTGACAATGAGCTGCTGGAAGAACTCATATCTGGCATTGCCAGCCTCCCATTCAGCAGCACGGACAATTTCTCTCTTGAAGACACACTGCGCTTTGCTGCACTCAAAACGCTCAGCATGAAATCTTGGGATGAAGTGTCGCCTGCACTTAACCCCAACCTGCTTGCCAATATCTGTCGAGCTCGTAATCTCAGGGGATGTATGCTTCAATGGCTTTCTGTCAGGAGTTCAAAGAGTTACAGACCTAATACTGAGAGACACGTGGCCAGGATGTGTCAGAATGTGGAGGAGGTGAATTGGGACGTACAAGATGAGCATGAAACGCGAAACGCCAACACCACCTGAATAACGTATTTGTACATTGATCGTTCACCAAAATTCACTATACCCAAACATGGGATAAAATGCATGACCGCACTCAATTCTCCAAAAGATCATGACTGCCCAAATTGTCTGTGTCTTTTTCCTTCTACTACTGGATGAAATTTGGTCTGACTTGTCTTCTATAAATAAGTCGCTAATGCGAAACTGCAAAAGTTTTACATGTCAAGCTCTGGTTAAAAGAGGATAGAGTCATGGTAGACAGTGGGCAAGCCGTGGTGAGCAAACGAGAAAGCTCAAAACTGCACCTCCATGTGCCTAGCTTTGTGCATGCACTGACTCTCGAGACAATGGGGGTCCCTGAGGAAATCTCATTGTTCTCTCTAGCCATGTGATATGGACAGGTTTTACTCCCCAAGCTCTCGTAGAAGGCCTCGAATATCTTTCTAATTTTGCCCCATCCCACACTTAATGGAGTTTTGTACTTAATTATATATCAATTTGGACGTTGATATTGTTTCCCTTATGCCTGAGCCAGGCAAACAAAATAATTGTGTGCGGAATTTTTTTCGAGGTTGAATTCCTGCGAAAAGGTCCTTGGTTTAAGTGATTTACCTCGAGATGGGGTTTGCTGTATGTGTAAATTGAAGGAACACGACGCGACGCGGTCACGTGTGTCGGCATCAGTTGCACAGGTCTGCTTATTCATCGACTTTCCTCTGAAAGTTGCATCCCTACTCCGATGCATCGAAACCTTCCTTAACTCGAGAACGTGAATTATCAATATCAAGGACCAAAAATCTGCAGGGAGAGACACTGACAAGATCAGCTGGACGAGCTGGGCAGCTGGTGAGTAGTGTCGATGAATGGCCGTCGTTGCCTCAGCTTTTGTCTCAGTGACAGGCGTCCACATGCGGCGCCATCAGATACCGTCCGCCAAAGCAAAAATACACTTACAGACTCACCAGCACCGCCTCGACCCCTCGCCCAGCAGTGTCATGATATTCCGTTGAAGACGAGCCCACCTCCTTCATGGCATCACCGTCGGTCGATACCTCCATTATTTGCTGTTTTGGCTTCATGTTTCGTAGCCGGGAGGAGGACTGCTGAACAAAGCCCCCACCATACGTATCACATGTCGCATACCTGCCCCCCGCCTTGTCCACCACAATTTTCAAGTTTCAACGCAGGTTGTGTTCGTGGAGTTGAAGAATCTCCCCTGCATAACATCAATATCGATGTCAGCAGCATCCAGGGAAATTGTCGATACCGCCAACCACTGCCATACCCCGGAAGCGCTGAGGTTAAGGAGGCTTCTTGATAACACATCGAGACCCTCAAGCCCCACGTCCTCAAGACCGTCATACATCTTCAGCCACGCTTTCACCCATTCTCGTTTCGGCAGCACGTGTGCTGACGATGACCAAATTTGTTGTTAAAAATTCCGTCTCCCTCCCTTCGACTATCGCCCAACTCGACACCCAGCTCCTACGCTCGAACATGCTAATGTTCTGCGGAGCTTGCTGTATAGAAGAGGGTGAAGCAAGAGGAAGAATGACAGTGGATTTATTGGAAGGGAGAGAGAGCAACCGTGCTCTTCGTAGATGAATTCTCGAAAAACATTCCTACGAATCATTGTCACGTCCATTGAATGAATGTTTCGCTCTGTCACATGAATATGGTGGTCCTGACAAAGCGCGCCCACAGTGGATAGATAACGATCCCATCCGATATGAGATCAGATGCACAGAGGCGTTAAACAAGCGTTAAACTCATTCCACCTGCCCACCACCCATGGCACCCCCCAAACTTCCGCGAGACATTCTGGGTGATGTCATTGAGATCCTAGCTGATGAAAGGTCACAAGCTTCCGACAATGCCCTGCGAGCCTGCTCCCTCCTGTCTCATGCCTTTATACCTCGTATCCAGGGCTGCCTTTTCTCTAGGATCACCTTCAGAGGATCCCATGACTTCGAGCGGTTTGCCAGGCTCCTGAAAGCTAGCCCTCACATTCCACCCTACGTCCGGCAAATAATCATCGAGAACTATCTGGCAGGGAGTCCAGGAATCAATAGCAATGCATACGAAATGCTCACATCAAGTCTCATACCTTCCGATGATGCACACATTGTCTTCATTATGTCAACCTTGTCCAATCTGCACCATATATCTCTTAATGCCACAAACATGATACCGTCTGCCTCCTTCCTCAGTATCACTGACGGCCTTAGACATTCACTTGTTTCGTGCTTTCAGCGCGCTAAATCGATCGAAACCGTTGGCTTGATTCATCTTCCCATGCACCATATTGTCTCGTGTCGGGGTCTCAAGGCACTGAGCCTGACTATTCCAACCCATAGCCTTAGCGACTTTTTATTAGCTCCTGATTCTTCTACCAGGCCCCTCCAACCCTTGTGCCGCCTCGAACACCTTAGGGTCGATTGCATATACAGTGTTCAGGCCCTCATGGTTTCTGATTCAAAGAATCATAGCCTTCACCCACTCAAATCTCTTGAGATCGCTTCAAGTATACCACTCCCAATGATGGCCAGCTTGCTACACGGTGCATGTAATTCTCTCGAAAGAATCAAAAAAATTTATATTGCCTGGCTATATGTCATCCGCTTCATCTGATACTAAATTACGGCAACTGTGTAAGTTAATATCTGTGTCTCAGCGCCTTTCAGATACTTCATTCCTCCCAATAGCGGGTATCTCAAACTTCTCATTGATGAAATTCATCTGTTTTTCGATATATGACCTGCAGCGCGGGCTGAATACACACAAACGACCACGGGGGGATTTTGTTGCTGGCCCCGTCTTCTTGAGTGTGGAATGCCCAATGGACTCAGCCCATTGTCGGTTTCTAACCCGAGTTGGCAGTGACATGGAACTGCTGGGAAAGTATCGATTCTGCCCTCACACAGAATCGTTACACAGCCTTCAAGCAGTTATCGTTCATTGTGAACCCACTCACATCTGAGGGAGCGGAATGGTCGTATGAGGTTCTCCGAGACACCTTTTTTCGATCGCTGGTGGAAGTTCGTAGGCGTAATGCGGTGGCGTTCGACTTTGACAAAGATGATGGAACCGTCCATGCATGAAGGTTAAAATGATAGTTCGCGAGGGTCAAACAGCTCTGTCCATGACGTCGTCACTGGCTGTCAGGCAATGGTGTATGATGTGTTGATCTGATAGGATAACAGAAAAAGGTCACAAAGGTGGGTGCTAGCGCTAATGCCATGGTTTTCGCGCCCCCCAGCTAGTTCCGCATGCCCCAACGTTCACCTCAATTAGTGGCATGCCCAATGAGAGCTTGATCTGTATTTTAAATTTTTATGCATAGCCAAGCTTCATCATGACCGTCTCGTCGTTTGAGATTCTGATTTGGAAGAGGGAACTAAATGAAGCTGTTGGCCCAAGAGTTAAGACACGCAGGGACTAATTTGTCCAGCTATCTATCTCGCCCCTGACCTTCAACACCCCAGTTGGAGGGTAGTACCTTCAATCTTTACAATTGAGACATCTGACAATCATAGAACTCACAGATGAGTAGTATGGTTATGATTGTGTTGGTAGAGAAAGCGAATCCAAGCTCCAACATATACGGATCGCGGCAAGGACAGATTATATCGACTGGAAGCTACAGGAACAATGATAACTGAGATGTATTCCATGGAATGACGATTGGATTATAATCATCGCTAGCTCTTCGATAGGTCCGTCTTCCTTTGATTGCCTTTTCCAGATCCTTGAATTTACCTGAAATCATCGAACCATCCTACACCGTATCTATTGCGGGCTCGACCTGGCTTACTCACTCTACTCAAATGTGAAATCGTTGTGACGACCCGAACAGAACAAACGAGCCATGGCATCATCAAGTCCAGGCGCATCGCAATGTCCATCTGTCCAATGGAGTTGCCTTATTGAACTCCTTAATAATATGGCAACTTGAAGATCCTTCCATACCACTCGGAGACACCTAGGACCACCGATCAAACTCGTAATTCCTCAGACGGCTACACAAATGATTTTCGCACTTGTAAATGGACAGCCATAGCAATGGATGGAATCGGTGAGGTCTTTGTCCTGAGGAGAATTGAATACATAGCTTCAAGGCCATGCACCGATAGGTGCGTTCAGGGTCTCAAAATATACCTCGATGTTAGCTGATATATCTCCAGAGCATAATTGTGGAATGGTGTATTTCTTTTTTGCCTTCTTTGCTGACGTATGGAGTGGGTTTACGGCGGTGATCATAATGGACATGATCTGTTCAGAGCCATCCCACGCCTGCCCAGAATGGTCCCTGACGCCAGTGTTCTTTTTCTCTTTTATCACGATGTCCTATCCAGTCTTCAGCTCGACGGGCCCAAAAGCTAAGATCACTGTGCCGCCAGGCTGGATAACGACTGTAACCGCTGTAAAGATTCATCGTATTCCATGTGGTATCTTGAATTAACGACTGAACACTAGGTAACACATCAAGCGTATAATCAACTCGTTGCATGCGAGTGGCAGGAAAGCGGAACTGCTAGGGTTTTTCTTCTTGTGAACAAGTCGCAGACGCCGGATGTGCCTATGGTCTCCTTGGACAACGAACTATTTTCACAGCTGAACATCAGTCAACAGAGCGACACGTTCGCGCTGACGCTCCAATCTTATTTCTCGACATTTTCCAGTATCTGTGGTGAATCTTTGAAGGAAGACTGTTACAGCAGTAACCACATCAAAGCTCGGGTGAGTCGTCATCCTTGCGCTTAAGTATGTCGAGTATCCATGGCTTCGGGTTAATTGCTATAACAGGCCGAAAAATCCCCCAGCACGTCTACGAACTCTCTGCCCTTCGTTGTTTACACGGTACGTCAAGTTCTCAACGCCTATCATAACTTTTCTAATGATTCTCTCTTTCAGATATTTGTCGCAGATGCGCCTTCCAGCAAGGGCACCCATCAATATGACCATCTGTGAGCGGCCTTTTCTTTCGTCATCTGGAATGGCGTCCATATAACGGCCACTTAAGATCTATCACTGTCAAATGCACACAAGTCAACTTGAAGGATGTTCCGACGTTCAACATGAAAAACATCCAAGGCGATATTTTGTAATTGCCCTTTCCTTCTCGAAGGATGACCTGTGAGGACTAATTATTCAAAATATAGACCTGGTCTTCCAAAGTCCGTGCAGTATTTTTACTACTTCACGCTCGAAGTGCCGGTTAGTTTCCGGAGGACTTTTGGGTCGTTCATATTGCCCAAGATTATAAGCGCTTACGACCTCACAAGTCAACCAAGTCCACCCCGCGATGACTTTCTGGGTGTGAACATCGCGTTCACTGGAGACGGTCTTTTGTTTACTGGTGGACTGTCGGACTGGGAATTAAAAGACGAATCATTCATGATGGGTCAATTTCGCGACTCTCAGTCTCTCGGTGACCCTGGAACGTCTCGAGGTCGTTGGATCCCTGATTGGGATGAAGACTTCTTATACCTCTCGGATGGAATATTCATTATCACCGCCCTCAAAGAGAACATCGCAGATTCTTTTGTAAAAGACCTCGAAGCAAAATTCTCCGCCTCCATAGAGAAGAGAGTTCTAGTCAAGTGTCAGCGACGCCCGGGATCTGAAGCTCAAAGTAATCATTTTGGATATCGAGCGGGAATGTCCAATCCTCAAATCAATGGCGCTACCTTTGGTACCACGATGCAGCCCAACATACAATACCCAGGTTCTCCAATCATACGTATGGGTGAGATCGTGATGGGTTACGACGGGGATGAAGACAAGAGGTCGCGCAGTGATTGGGCCAAGGACGGCTCGTTCATGGTCACTCGTCATCTGCACACCTTGGTTCCCGAATTCGACTTCTTCTTACTTGAACATGGACCCAAAGCGTTTCCCCAAGAATCCGTGAAAGACGCCGCCGATCACTTAGGTGCCCGACTTTTTGGAAGATGGAAAGATGGTACGCAGCTTCAAATTTCTTGTTCAGTCTAGCTGATCAATGAAACAAGGTACTCCGACGGAGCTTTCTCCAGACAAGCCTGACTCGATGATTTCTAGCAACGACCAAAGAATCAACAACTTCAGTTATAATAAAGCTATTGGTCAGAGTCGATGTCCATTTGCAGCCCATATACGAAAGTCAAACACCCGCGACGATGAACTTGAGACTGAAAAGCTTCAGTGAGTTCGCACCGTGACATTTATGACGTGCTTCCAATGGGAGATTCATTTTACAGCATTCGACGCCAAGGCCTATCATTTGGACCAGAAGTAACGAAACAAGAACGCGACACTAACAAGACCACCTTTACACGTGGGCAGCATTTCGTTTGTTATTCGAGCAGCATTGAGCGTGGGTTCAAAGATATCCAATGTAGTACGTCCTTTAACTCTCTCTCAACCTTGACTCTATTCTTGGTAAATATAGTAATCATGGTCACCCAAAGATCGATACAACGACACTTTGTTCCCACCAAAGAAACAGTTCACCCCGGGATTCGACCCCATTGTCGGTCAAACAGGAGAAGAGCCTAAGGGTGTCGTTCGGTTCATGACTGGCACTGACCCCTCTCATGAGCGCCGTGTGATGATTTTCCCCGATAATTTTGTTGTGCCAAGGGGAGGAGAGTACTTCTTTGTGCCTTCGATCTCAACACTCAGGGACCGTATTGCGAAGATCTCTACGCTCTCGTCTGGAGGAGAGGATGATGATGCATTGGATGGGACACTTATTCGTCTGGAAAATGCCTCTCTCAAGAACCTTGGGAATGAAGACCTCAGTGCTACCGAGCGCAGGGCCCACAGGACTCGAAAAGCCCAGTGAAAGTGATGTCACAACAATATGGTTCCTTGAAATTCGTAGGCAAATTATAATCGTCGACCAAAGGAGATTCAAGGACGGATGGTTTAGCAACATTCCACACATGAACCATATCGTTGAATTACTTGTAGTGTGGCAAAATCCTCAAGAATTCAAGTGATATGCCTGAGGAATGCTGGTGTTGTGGCTCTTTGACTGGCCTATAAGATCCAAGTAATGATTCACATTTTTTGGCAGTAAGTAATCTCCCATTGTTTACATGTACATTTTCTATTATCTTGTTTTTCACCGCAAATTAAACTCGCGGGGGGTCGACATGTACGTTGAATGACTGGAAAGACGGACGGAGTTGAATGTTCCGCTGTGCAGCCACTTCACGTACTTTTTCTCTCCATTTGCCATCCATTCGGTCTCCGTACTCATTCAGAGTGATCATGATAATCACGAGGTACACTACTCCAACCAAAAGCAAACATGTTATGGCGATCCTTGAGACCAGTCCAATTTCAATGCGGGGAGGAGAGCCAGACCCGGCACGCCAGACAAACGCCATGATGCCCACGACGTACAGGATCATGGACCTGTGTAGTTGTAACATCATATTACAATTAATATGAATATGAATGATAACATACGCACCAGGAGAGCCAAGTGACGGGCATAGCGAGCAGCACCCATGTGTTCCAGAAAATGTGATTGCCTGTCCGTTCTCCCTCCTGTCAGTAAAATGAGTGAGTATGCAACGCGGCTCGTAAATCAGATGGAAATGGTACAACCTTTGCCCACTGAATCGCCTTATGAACCCTCCGCATAGAGTAAAACCGGACGGTGTACACACACCCGTAGATGAGGCTCATCAGTGAGCAGATCAAGGACATCAGGATTGACGTTCGTGTCAGGACATCGGATAAAGCCTCGCCAATCTGTAAAGTGCCAATGATAGTCCTATTATTCGCAACTCATTGTCTCAGAAAAAATCATCGCGAAAACAAGGGGCTCACGATAGGAGCAAAATGCTAACGAGGTTTGTGGTTTTCCATTCCCGAATTGACAAATCCACAAAGGCCTCCCACAGCGTCATGAGATTCCTGATCTCTGGTTCTTCAGATCGCACAAAGTATGCTGCAGGGCTGAGTGGTTGATTACGCGACTCCAGTCGCGCCTGATCGTCAGCTAACCTCGCTATGATCTTTCCCATGAGTTCATCCGCGCTCAACCTCACTTCCTTGAAGATTCGCTGAACACGATGTCGATAGAACACAGGAATCCCGAGAAATGTGACGTGATATAGCTTTCGCAGGGCAGTGAAAACAATATACAGAAAATTCCTTTTGAGTGACACCCAGGAGTTTCGACCTATGGGAAGGCATCCGGGAGACTGTTTTTCTGGGATTGTTGGAGACTGATACATGGGAAGTATTGCGTTGTGCACATCAGCGCTGAAGAATGTGCCACCTGGGATCTGTAATGCGGTTCCTGACTCGGTAGGCGCCTCCAAGTGCCGGGGTGTTTCGATGACGGATCTTGCGATGGATGTGCTACGTAGAGAGCTTCCCACAGACTGATTGACTACTTGTGATGAGATCGTGGAGAGCCGAGGGTGCAGTGTCGTTGGTTCCTGGCAGTAGCTCTCTGAAGATTATGTCGGTATAAAAATACTCTTGACGAGCATGTAGATTCTCACCCGCGCTAGTTGCCACTGAGCTTCGCTTATCTTGTGACGATAGAAAATTATTTTCGGTCGTGCATAGCACAGCTTGGGATTGCAGCCAATGAGAATGTTTCACTTTTCCGGCCGACATGTTAGACTAGCCCACCAGGACGTCGTTCAGGCTCTTCAACGCTACTCTTTCCGGAGTGAGGTGTGAAGGAAGAGGCAACAACAGGGGAAGCTTCCATGGAATGCTGATTAGCTGCTAACAGCCTCAGCGCTTATAACAACTTTCAGGAGCCGAAGGTATCGGAATATCATTCGAAGCAATCGTATAAGGCGCTTTTTCGAAGTTTGATGCAGGTCATATGTCACTGGAGAGTTTTATAAAAAGAAAAAGTGGGAGTTTGCAGCCCGTTAAGCCACAGCAGTTACTAATCTGAAGCGTTAATGATGCGAATAAGCACATACAGAGGTTCAGTGAATGGTCCGGGACCACAATTGCAGCAATATACCTGAACCTGAACAGACAAGAGTTTTAACTGGGTGGGCACTTGAGGGGACTTTCATATATCTTACTGCAGTACTCGGCTCGCTGGATTCAAGTTTTGTGTTGCGCATAGGTTCTGTGATGGCTGATGCAGATTACTGCAGATGACAGTTTGGGGTTACGCGATGTTGGCGCATTGATCGGCCTATCTACTCTTGTTTGCGCGATCTTTCTAAGCCCAACGTCAAATGGACCTATATGTATACAGCCAACAACATGGTTACAGAGAGAAAAACCAGCAAGACAGATAATTCATTTCTTCTAATATAAACCCCAAGCATCTATACCTGGATTTTCAGCCAACCTACACACTGTACATCCGCCTTCAAAGATTTAGAATGTCATGTATGTATCGCTTTGACCTCCGATTCTTCTTAGGACAAAATTTGCAGCTGCACTTCCATATTTTGTGACGTATGCGAGGCGAGTAAGAGTATTGAGGAACGGGTCGCCAATGTCACAAATTTAGTTAAGTTGAGAGGCGAAGCCTTCCAGCGCTCCAGGTGAATGCGGGAACAAGCATTCAGGAGGACCGCCGTGCCTAGGATTGTGAAATTGAAAGCGATGTCTCTAACTCGCACGAATCGATGTACCACCCTCTTGGAACGATTCGCCAATACCGAGCCCTGGGCCCCCATCAAGATGGCTGCAGCAAGTATGTAATAGACAATCGAATCAGTTATGAGAATTTTGCTCAATTTCTTGAGGTCACCATTCGCGGTTCCAGCTTTCGCAGCAAGAACGTCTCTTGTAACATGGGTGCCTTGGCTATATCCCGTTAACCTGATTGTTGTCGAAATGTCTTGGCTGCAGGTCATAGGGGTCCGATGGTCTTGACTCTTTACAAGTGGGGACGTACAGAGACCAATGGGCTGACTGCCCTGAAGGCTCTTATTGGACACGGCAGAACTCTGTAGCGAGCTCGGCAAACAAAACGCAATGTAACTTCATTCGATGGGACTCGTATGGGAGACTCCTTTGCACTTTATTCGGATCATGGTAAGTATATACTGGTGTTGAAGCACTGTCAAAATAAATTTAATCTGAATTGGTTCTAAGCCGACTCATTACAATTGTTCAACAGTGATAGTCATATATCATACATTCCCAGATGTACAAAAGGCAACGCCGCCGCAGCTGATATACGAACCATCAGCCGCATGACTACCCATTTCCCAAAGTTCAACGCCACGTACGCGCACGATGGCGTCAGATCCAAGCATTATTGGAACTGGAGGAGGGTCGCGAGAGCGTAACGTTACAGGAGCGGAGTCTTCCGAGAATGGCGAAGGGTTGAGTACTCGCAGCGCCCTATGTTGTAGGACATCAGAGTAGCAAAAAGGCTGACGTCGATTTCGGGACGGGCGTCGCTTCGAAGTGTTCAAAACTGTACAATGGAGCTAAAATAAAAGTTAGATAATTGCGCTAAAAGGGAAAAGATGAAATTCAACAGGAACGTCGGTAACGAGCGGCGAAGAGGGTCAGAAGAATGATGAAAGGAACCGACCTTTAGCGCTCTGGTCTCAGTGATATACCCCTCTGCCTTGAAGGCTCCGTGCACGAGATCTAATAACTATCAGTCAAGCAAAGTAATGGCAGGAGATTGAACTCACCATAAATCTGGCGTAGAGCGGGTGTCTCCTTGGGTGCCAGATATAGGTGATCTGCCCATATCTCTCTTTTCTCGGGTATGGTCTGAGAAAGAGAATCACGTTGATCAGATGAAGCTTGTATTGTTGAGTCCGAAATCGAGGTCGTCGAGGCTTGCGCTGGGGTTGATTTGGGTAACTTCTTCGGTGCCTTGACAGGGCGTAAGATGTCTAGTGCATCCAGTTCAACTGCGAGCTCATATGAAGTATCGATAGGCGATGATTTCGCGACCTTGTGCGCTGGCAATGAGGCATTTTCATAATCGAGCCGGGAATCATCTTTCGCACTAATAATCGAGCCGATTTGAGGTTTCAGTGAGCGGAGCAGCTCCAAAGCCATTTCCACCGTGCGCCGTCGAGCCATATGCTTAGAGTGTGAGGAAGAGCCTTCCGGCGTTTCCTGCTTCTGCACATCAACTACAGGACCGGGTGGCGAGGTATCTGCTGGATTTGGATGCGATTCTGGCTCTGGCTCTGCATCTAGCGCCATAACACCGAGTGTCAGGTGGAATCGGATGGGTGCGATGACAATAGACGGATCAAGTCCTCGAGCGGGGACGTTAGATCCATCGGAAATTGGTGGAACAGGCGCAAGAAGTGCGTCTTGGAACGCGGAAATTTGAGAGTGCAGAGCAGTATTTGTGTGCTGCGAATTGTGGGCATGAGCCGTCAAGAATGATCGGTCGGCGGCTTACAAGGGGTATTGCAAGAACTGTTAGATCAGCGCATGTCAGAATAGATTGAAAAATGAGATAAATACGGAAAGACAAGTTCAATTATCCGTTCTGTTTAAGGAATGGTGGGAAAAGAACACATTCTCCAGGATGATGAAATGCCGACCCCAAAGTACGACTCACAATGTGTTGGGCGAGGAGAGGCAACCTTCGAAGTTTTTTTAACAGCCGGCACAGGATGAGTGGATATAGTCTTCACACACGAATCCATGTTTCGTGGAGCTATCTGGGTGTGAGTCTGAAACGTCCGGATGTGCTTAAACATCCACACCCTCAAACGGCAAGAACCGGCGCCTTCAAAGTGCCTGAATTGTGTTGACGCTGGAGAAAGATGGAAAGACGTACAGAGATCCTGTAGTCACTCCTCACTACTTACGGAGATTGTAGTTGGCAATTTGCAATAATGGAATGAAGCCGTGACAAGTGCTGGAATGACGTTTTTCCAAGAACGGACTATGTGGACTTGTTTGTTCAATGATTTTCCCTGCAAGAACTTGCACGACAATCGCCACCAAGACACTTTTGCCCAGCACCTTTCTGTGTTATATCTGCATCAAGTCCGCGTCTGAAACTGCCATATCCGACAAATATGAAGGACATAAAGGATATCCACCTTTTGATGGAGTTCAATTAGGCAACCCATGCGGCAGTCAATTTGATTTTAGATATGCGCCAAGACACGTACCATCTTCGTGAACGTATCTGTGACTCGGATGACACCTATGGACATTTCCCTGCTGTCCTGCCTGGGAGGGAATACATACGTCTTTCAGAAGCTGAAAGAGCAATAACGCAATGACTCCGATGCCAATGGGCGTACCTTGTTCATACCTCCGTTCATAGCTCCGTTCAAATTATGGTCATTATCGTTGGTCGGTCGTTGGTGACATGGCCGAGCGGTCTAAGGCGCCAGAATCAGGCATGAGTCATTTCGACGTTCTCAGTCTTTATCTGGTCTTTCGGGGCGGGAGTTCGAATCTCCCTGTCATCAATTGTTCTTTTCTCTCGTTTAATGAATGAATAAATAGCGTTTTCCCCAGAACATTATCTTTCACCACCTCCAGCTGATCAATCTTGCCCAGCCTCACTACAAGAGTTTCAGAACCCGATTGGACAATGCCCCAGGACATGGATTCGTACTTGCCTCAGATGTTGAAACCTTTTAACCGCTCAAGGAGTCGGTAGTGCTGAGGATGCCATTATAACGTACGTTGACAGCTGAAGCTGGTTTCATTTGCTGAAATATAAGCTGATGTTGATCGATGGTCTTTGAATCAAACATTGGCACACTGCCGTATCCATTGTATTGTTCTGGTGTATTCCACGATATTGTAATAATACGATATAGAAAGATGAGCTAGACTTTTAACCCGATATAATCTATATTTTGCGTCCGCTCGGAGACTCGACACGGATGCTGCCATCGAAAGACTTTTGGATCGTGATGTTCCTTCGAGCCGCCGCCTCGCGTATTTTCTCCCGCCACGCAGTATCCATGCAATCACCGTAGTTATTCAGCGTGATCATGATCAATATAAAATACCCCACCCCAACAGCCAATAAACAGGTTATGGCAATTCTCGACGCCAGACCAAAGTTGACGGGATGTTGAGGTGTATTGGATCCAGTTCTCCAGACAAATGCCATGATGCCGACAATGTACAGTATCAAAGACCTCAATCAAACAAAATAAATCACTGTTGTACAAGATCTCCAGGTTGTCTTACGTACCAGGATAGCCAAGTTACAGGCATAGCAAGCAACACCCACGGATTCCAAAAACTATCGTTCCGTGTTCGATGGCCCTCCTGAATATAGATCCAAATCCAGAAATCCAATTATGAATTCTACATCGCGGAGAACTGACCTGAGACCATTGTATCGCTTTGTGTACCCGTCGCATGGAGGAGAACCGTACTGTGTATACGCAGCCATAGATCAGACTCATAAGAGCACATATCAAGGACATTAGAATCGATGTCCTAACAACGACGTCTGAGAGTGCTTCACTGATTTGAAGAGTGCCGACAATGGTCCTACACGTTGTTAGTCGAACGTTGCAGAGAGTGTTGGGATTACTCACGAAAGCAGGAGAATGCTAACAAGGTTGGTCGTTTTCCATTCCCTAATGGACAAATCGATGAAGCTCTCCCAAAGAACTTTAATATGGCTAAGTTCAATTTCATCGGCTGGTACAAAGAATGCCGCAGGGCTGAGAGGCTGACCCTCTTGCCTCGCTTGATCTTCTGCTAGCCTTCGAATCATCCTATCCATCAAGTCATCCGTACTTAGGATGACTTCCTTGAATATTCGATGTACCCTATTGCGATAGAAGACAGGGAACCCGATGAAGATAACGTGATAAACCCCCCGAAAAAAAGTCATAATCATCGTTGAACTATTTATCTTGACATACTGAAGAGTTTTGCCTGAGATGACGGTGGAAGATCGGTGGATGGGTAGTAGCGTCGTCGAATTATGGGCTGCGAGCTGAGATGGAATCTGGTTGCAGGTAGCAAATTCCAACCTCGGACCATCCAGATGGGCCGAAGGGTAAATGGGCTGAAGGATTGGAAGAGACCTCGCGGTCGAGCTCAAGTTTGTGATAGTGTCCGCCATCCCTGTTCTCGAATTTATCGACGATGGCCTGCTGATGGACACAGTCCCATGTGTCTTTGATTCCTGACCATATGACTCTACAATTTACTTTGAGTATTGACTGGTTGTAAATTTAGAGGCAGGAATTACCTGTTGTCGTAGCCAAAGAGATGTGGTCAGCCCGGGACATCGATAAGGCCTCTTCAGAGAGGCGATATATCCGAGTTGCAATATTGGCGCCTTTGCCAGATACAATAAATGTCAAGAGCCCTCGCAAGTGCAGCTAAACGAACCATAGAGAGATTTTGGGTTCAGAATTTCTTCACTGTAAGAGTATGAGGACGCTGAGGCAGCCGCTACAGAGGTTTCCATGATCATGAAGGTCCAAGAAGAGCGTCAGAGTGTGGCTGTTTTCTTGGCTGGGTAGATTATCTGTGACATCAAGAATTCGAGGCCATGTGCTGATTAGGAAGATGGTCTATAGACGTTCAAATGCCTAGCGATGTCAATGAGTGGAGGTAAAGCGTGATTCACCATCTGGTGTGGGCGCAATCCAGGACCCACAAAAAATAGAAGTGGGTAGATTAGGGTCTTTCATCGCCTCCCGGATCATCACATTTCTTCAATCATAACTGCCTAATGCTCAAACTTGGGCTTAGAAGGCTCACGTACATTTAAAAGATGGGACTTGGTAATCAGAGTTCTGAGTGTAAGGAAGGTTTGATGGATAATATACTTATCAGGTTGAAGGCGATTCGGTTCACAAGCCACAAGATGTACCGGACATGTCCAAACCTTCTCACTAATCAACCCACTATCCGATCCATTGTGGCGACATTGAATCGTATTTCGTCATCTCTGCGACTATCTTCGCAACAGAACCTCGACCTACTTCTTAACATTCATTCTTCAGGGTCGCACCAGCGGTATCCATAAGGTCAGCTCCAAGGTTGTGGCAACCACAGCATTCGATTGACGTGCACTCTCGTTCTTAGAATATGGACAGGTGTAGTAGCACTGACTTACATCCAAAACGCGACGCTACAATAAATGAGTCGTAGGTACTCTCTTCTTGCTGCCAGGTGTCAGTTCAGCCGCAGAAGTGCTGTCAAGGTATAATGAAAGTTCCCAAAGGTGGTAAACTTTTGTCACCTTGCTTTGGAGCTTATCAGCATCGTCTTGCTTTTGTGTTGACCACATCCGATTCGTTCATCGCGTATAAAGATCGAGTTTCATCTTCGGTATCCGTGTCGCATGTCTGCTGTTGGTGGCGTGCAGCAGCACTCCAAAATCCTGACATCTGGGCCAACATTCTATTTCTCCACATCAATTGGGCCCCAGAGATTCTTGCACGTTTGAAGTCATTGTACTGGAGACCAGCGTAAGATTCGCCAACCTGGATTCAAACGAGATAATGTGCTACAGAAGCCTCGGGGTATCCCTTTTTACGGCAACCTTGCGACAATATACCCACATCCGAAGGTTGTCCAATGCCTTACACACAGACCTCATAGGAAGCTCAACAGAGGTGTATAATGAGCTCATAGATCTCGTCAAACAGCAAACTCCTCTGCTTGAGGAACTAGCTGTTGATAGTGTTACTAGTTTCATGTACCTTTTCGATCGACTCCTGTCGTACCTCCGCCTCCTCCGCCACCTTGATCTTCGGTTCTCAAACCATATTTTTGCGAATTAGTGGGCAGTTCGAATGAACACTCTCCGTCATCACTCGACTAGGGTGACTGGGAGACTGACGCTGATACCGCAGGTTGACTTCATTGTGCCCCAACACGCCAGAGCCTAGGTCTAGTCCGAGAGCTCAAGCTCTTTTCAACTGATGCGCAAGAACGCCCCCAAATCTTCGATATTTTCGTCTCACCGATACCTTCTCCAATTGCGCTGAGCTTATTTCTTATCTCTACTTTGACTTTACCCAAATCTAACAATTCAAATCCACGGATATTGTACAGGATTTGAGGACGGTCCGTTACATGTATTGCAGGGACTTTGAGAAGTCGACGATATGCAGAGTGTAGTGGTGGATAACATGGAATCCTGAATTCAAGATCTGCTCTGACTGAAGTTGATGCGCCTCATTTGGAATCGTCCGCCAAAATCGACATCAAGTTAGCACGATCAAGCGTCATGGCCACGTGGCTATGAAGATATGCGGAGTCTACTCGCTCCATCCAATGGACGCCTGGGGTTTGCTGGCACTATATTGTCCCACTTCCCTATTAATAACATCGGCCGAGTTTTACAAGCTCGAGAATCTCACTTGTCTTGGTGTCAGCGACAACTTCTGTGTGGGAAAGCCACACCAGGGCTTCCCTTCAAAGCTTTGTAATTTCTAACAACCTATTCGCACACATTTGGGACAAGCATCCATGCCCCGCCAGGTGGCCAGACTCCTAAAATCACAATCAACTCTTAGCAAGGGAGACCACTGGACATCAACTTTGCGTCTTGAATACAACTGTTGCAACCTACATCATATGGTTGCAAGGGACCTTTGGACCTGGGCTGAGCTTCTTATTCTCCTCATCTGAAAATCTACTTGACTCAAGGAAAATCATTTTGAAGTTGTCTTGGACCCGCTTTTGCGTAATCCAAACACATTCGTGCACTGGTGAGTCAGGCCCTTATCTTCAAGCGCATACGTTGTCATACTGTTCGAGCATCAAGCCCATCCGAACAATAAGTAAATCTCAACAATTCGTCTTATACTTACATATCGAGCCTTTTAAATTGTTCATCGTGCATCTCATTTCGATGGAAGCGGCGCATGACAACATTTGCAACCCCCATATAATCCACGGGACCACTTGTAATCATTCCCTGGTATCAAACATTGATCGACGGCCTCGGAACGGAGCCCCCTTGCTCATCGCCATTGGCACCGCTTCTTCCCTTCCTCCCGTCCTTCATCGTTATATCCACGATCAAGACACTTCCAGGACGTCATAGCTCCATAGCCTTTAATAAGCCACTACACAATCATACATCTCGGTTCTCAACCTATAAAGCAATCGCCTTCCCGCACAACTGCAAAAAGTTAGACGTCAAACGTTTGCCACCTCCAACATGGTCTGGACCATTCGTCTACAAACCCCCGACTACGCCGACGACCTATAACGGTTTCCACTTCGAGCGGACCCCATATTACCCACATACGCCTAATAGGCCCACTACGCCCTTATGTTCCCGAATCGATATACTTTCCACCATCCCCATACTCACACTCACCTTCTCAACCTCCTTCACCTTCTCTGAGGAATCTACCACCGCCAGAAGGCCCAGATCTATATCCCTTCCCAAAATCAAGATACGCTTACGACTCGAGCTACGACGGACAATGGGAGTCCATACGCGAGCGTCGCCCATCATGGCACGGTGGGGATCAATCAGTATGGCCCAGACCCCACCCCCAAACTTCGCCTGGACATGGTTTTGGTAGCGGAGTCAGCCTTTCACCAAGAGTTGTACACACCCATCAGCGTAGACACTCTTTCAATGCTGCAGGCTATCCCTGGCAGTATGCCCAGCTACAGGTCCACCCCTTCATCGACGCCGAGGCTCCCAACCTTAACTTCTCTTTCGACCTCACACTATCCGAGCCACTCCTGATGTATGGAAGGGGTGGACAGATCCCGGTCCCTGCAGAACAACTAGCGCAGGCCGCGACAAATCCTCCCCCCAGAGAGTGGTACCTGGATATTGAACTTCCGTCTGACCAGTCACATTATTACGGAAAAGGGGGGTTACGACATTCCACTAATCACTCTTTCGGATGTCTTGATGAACTTATACCGACACTTGCGTAAGCCAATCTCGAATGCTGAGTGGGGACAGTTGACTCAGATAGCCATGGACGAGACGACCCGCGCATTATCGCGAAGATGTTGGGTGGTAAAGGGTACTAAAGAGATGTACCAAGAGGAAATCAAGCGGGGCGTCCGGAGAGTTGATTACTTGAAAGGCAAGTCTCGACTTGTGGGGTTGTTGCAGTCTGGAAGGGAGAACGGGGTGGATATCATGAAATTGGTCACCGTGGATCCATATATCACAAGAGTGTGATCCTCGTATGCATCCACTCCCCTTGAGGAGCCCAGATCAATTTGAGGCGGTTTGGTTTGAAGAATTGATACCGTGTATCATGTAGTTTGTGATGTATTTCGGGTGACTGGAGGAGAACTCAGGACTTTACGTCATTGACGGGTGCCAACCCAAGACTCAGGGTAATGGGTCATTGAAGAAGTAGTTAAATCCTTGCACTATTCGATAATATGTCTATCCATTTGAAGGATGGAGACTGCAAGATAGTGCAATGTACTTAATTCTCCGAAATGTCTTAACTACTACAAAGTTCAGAGAAACTACAAGTAAGCACACATGAAAATCGTAGCATAAACAAAACATATGTAATGGAGAAATGGCATGGGAGAAGGAGTGTCGGTATAGAGATATATCGAATGTATGAGGTCAAGGAAAGCGACCAAAAGGAAGATACGAGCAGATCTACAACATCTCAACACCACGTTCAAAGAGGGGCTGTTCACCACCGATCACAGAATCGTCGGCGATGCTCGCAGGGGTGAACATCCACACGTTACCAATATCCCTCGCCAAGCGTTGTGCCTCAACCGTGACTTCGTCCAACTCTACGTCAGTCTCTTCAATAACTCCTTCGTCGGCAATCGCAGTGAGCAAATTGGGGAAGCCAGAGAACGAACGCGAACGACGTAAATTCTGCCTGCGGGAGGAAGCTTTCTGCTCGTCGAAGGTCTGTGGGGCAGGTGTGGTGGTGATAAGGTGTTTAACCGAACGGCGAGAGCGCCTGGAGAAGAGTGATGCGGAGGAGGATTTGAGGAATGTAGACTTATACGACTTTAAGGTGGGAGGGGAGGAGATGCTTGTGCCATGGTAGTCGCTTGGACTGGGGGAGAGTGGAGCGATGTTTGAAATGCCCATGTGCTTGGTTTGGCGGCCGAATATTTGGGAGACCGTGCGCCTAACGGCTTTCCAACCACGATTCTTTGAATCTCCTCGGGTGTCCAGCTCAGTGTCCTCCTCCTGTTTCTGGAGACGGGAGGCCTCTGAGTGGCCAGATGGCAGGGCGCTACTATTCAAAGCGGCCTCGGCCTGATACAGATGAACGTCAGACCGACGGACAATGCGAACGCGGCGAGAGGAAGCAGCCGAAACAGATATCGAAAGCTCGCGGGAGAAGCGTGCGTAAAATTCGTCCTCAGGCATGGATGTGGGTTGACTCAAACGCCAGTAGTACTCATCTTCTGTAACAAGACGAGGCGTCTGGGACTCCGGGGCCTGAGGGCGTTTGAACGAGGTACAGAGCGCGTCGTCGGTGGTGCTGGTGGCAGGGGTGGCCACATCCGACTGGTCGGAGCTGTCCGACGCGTAGGCAGAAAGCGTGGGGCATTCACTCGGAGCAAAGGAGACCGGTCGTGACTGTGTGAAGAGGCCTTTAACGGAGGACGTAGGAGAAAGTGGAATTTGGACCTCCTCGTCGATGCAACGAGGTGTGTAGATGAAGAGGGCCGGAGGCGTCATAGTTGGATGTTAGAGTTGGAGAAAGCAATATAAAATAGTTATCTTGCGAGTCCAATAAAGTGTGGGTTGGGAAAGTGTAGTAGACGAGAGGGCCACTTTGGCTGTAGCCTTTATATCTCTCCCTAACCTCGACCGCGAGATGCTGAGGCGCCAGTGTTCTCTTCAAAAGGCCATCCCATAGTTAGTCCGATTTGGAAGAATAGACAGTGTGAATCCTTCGGAAGTGGAAGCGTAATAGCGGATCTAGACCATTGTTCAAAGCGATGGAGTTCCTGGGCTAATGACTAAATAAAAACACAATGGCAAATCAATGGTGACTAGGATGGACTATTTAATATCCTACTTCATGCCTCGTGTTGACGGAATGCGCCGTAGAGCAGTAGCCCTTCATCCATCACGTTGTTCTAGTTCTGAAGGTCCAGAATGATCCATCATAGAATGAGTCAAGAGTGAAGCATGGATATGCATATGATGCGAGCCGCGCGTTATAAAAACGGACAGACAACGGAAATAGGTCCGACGTAGTACGTTGACTGTCAGTCAGCGTTTAGGCAAGCGTCAGAGTGCGTGGCGTAGGGGCGGTTCGCGAGACTAACTGGAGATCCCATTGAGGTAAAGCTACGCGTGGATGTTGGGTTAATGCCAGGAGATGTGATTATCGTCTTTTTTTCGTCAGTGCAAAATTGGCTCTAAGAAGAATTTTTTCAACTAACACAGGGTGTGAAGACATGGTGGGTTATCGATCATCCCATGGACGAAAGAATATTGTGATCGTGAGAATGTCCAGCTTCTTGAACTGATGACGTAATTCGTCACTGTATATACTACTATGACTGAGCTACCATGCTGACATTACAACTCATACTTAGCTAGCTATAGTCTGAATTTAAAAGCGCGTTCAAGAAATCTATCCAGCCATTATCTTCCTTGCTGCCCAGTGGAGTCTTGGAAATTGACGGTCAGGGCCCAAGCGTTGAAAAACTCCGATTTCCAGCACTGCAGCAGCTTCGGCCAGGCATCATCTGCACACAACATGGATATTGTTCCACTTTATCTTGATCAGCTTTTTTCTATCTCTTTATCCCTCTCAACAGTTCCATCTTTGCTCATACCATCAGATTCTCGCGCGATATGCAAACTTGGAGTCACGTCATTTCCTCTTCAAAGTGCGACAACCTCAAGCTAACGGAGAGTTGACAGGGTTGATTCGTCTTCCTATAAGTACACCGATGGTGTATTATTATCTCGTACTTATAGGACTCCCTGATGCACGCTCGACCAACTTTGCTAGTGGGTATTCTCGCCATCAACCTTCAGGTGGCAGTCTGCAACCAGACACCCCTTCTACCCTCGACTCCTTATTCAGAAACGACCTCATTTTACAAGTTTCAATGGCCCATCAAGAAAGTAGCTATCATCGGCGCTGGTCCTGGGTGCGTTTAACCTGGGCAGCCTGCCAGTTAATAGACTCAATGAAAGCATAACATCCTTGTAGAGGCCTTGTCAACTATCGAGAATTCGTCAAAGCAGGTTTCGACGTCCGCCTCTTTGAGCGTGACACCCTCCCGGGTGGAAACTGGCACTACACAGACGAAACGCCTGTCAATGCGCCTATCCCGAACGCAGACATTTCCGTGGCTGATTTCACACCTTCCCTGCCACCGAAGGGCGCGAAGCTTCCATATGAGGAGGATTACAATGGCGAGCCTTCGGACGCATTGCGCAGGTCTCATCGTGCGCCGAAGCCGATTTGGGATAGCCTCCATTCCAATGCAGCTGCTGTACGTGTCTTGTCTTAAGATTGGATATCCAGCTCGTCATTTGACTCTTCAATCAGCCCATCCAACAGGTTTACTATTCCGGTTCCTCTACAAGCTTCACGTGTCTAACCTCGTCCAGATCCCCGAACTTCCATGGCCGAAGGGTACAGCCTGGGGTACGACTTCCATCCGTCATCACACCATGCCCTTTTATAGACTTCACTTTACTAGAGCTCCCTCATGCAAAGATTGGACGCTACGTTCGAGCCTTTGCCTCCTTCCACGGTGTGAACAGTAACGATGAGAATCCACGTGTCTCGTTCAACACCCGAGTCGAACTCGTTGAGAAGCGGTATAACAAATACGGAGAAGAGGCTGGGTGGACGCTCACCTTAAAGAAAGTGGTTCGCACCGGACTCAAATCGTCGAAGGCTGTTTGGACAACCGAGGTTTGTGTTAATGCGCACCTTTCCACGTTTTGACTGGTGCTTATTTATACGACATTGAACAGGATTTCGATGCCGTCGTAGTTGCATCTGGACGATATAATGCACCCAATGTTCCCGACATAGCGGGGCTCGCAGTTTGGGCAGATCGATTCCCTGGTCATCTCATCCACTCTCGTCAATACCGAACGCCGGATTTATACGCTAACCAAACCGTGCTAATTGTTGGCGCTGCTGTAAGTCATTGATACTCTGTTTACTTTTCAAACCTTCATATTTGACTAACAAATATGTTTACCCTCTTATAGACCAGTGGAGGCGAGATCTCGCGCGATATCAGCCCCAAGGCCCAGAAGATCTATCAATCCGTTCGAGTACGCCTTTTCTTCTCTTCTCGTCCATCCAACTAATGCCCTAGGCTTCTCTTGATTGTAGCCAGACAACAGTACGTCCTGCTCTCCATGCATTCCTTCATATTCTTTTTAAATATCGGCTCCAGCCTCACGAAACCACTTCCAACTTGACCTCTTCCTCCGGCGCCTCCCTGCAAATGTAACCGTTGTTCCAGAGATCAAACGTTTCCTCCCTCCCGGGGGACATATCCAAGACAGCCGAGTGGAACTTGGCAACGGCACGGTATGTAACTTATCCTCCACTTTCTCAGACCTTTGAAATTCAATATTTACGTCGGCATGCAGATAATCTCTGGTATCGATAAAGTCATATTTGCGACGGGGTATCGGTACACCTTCCCTTTCCTGCCTCAATTCCACAACTCTTCTGTCAAGCACGCGGACGACGAGTCCAGTGAGCATCCGCGCCCTATCGTTACAGATGGTACGCACCTTCGGTCTCTATACCTTGATACATTCTACATCGAGGATCCAACCCTTGGCTTTGTCGATAGTACGTCTTCCTATCGCCCTCTTCTTCCAGTAATGGCTGCCGACCCCTTCGCTCAGTGAATGTCGGAATGCAATCTTTCACCTACTCAGAATACCTCGCCGTCGCTCTCACCTCCGTCTGGAGCAACAAGGCCAAGATCCCAGATACTCTCGAGCTCTGGAGGCTTCAACGCGAGAGGGTAGAGCAATTGGGTGGCTATGGGAAGCATTTCCAATTCCTTGGTGCTGAGCGAACGGATGGTGAGTTTTCTCGTCGGATGGGCGCTTCGTAACTTATCCTCAACAAAACTATCGTTCTTTCATAGTTCTCATCCGCTTTTTCTTGGGATGGCTCAATGATGCTGCGACCAAGTATGGTGGCCGAACGGTACGTCTCTGTCTTTCTTCTCCTTTTTTGCCTTTCTGTTCCTTAAAAGTGACTGTTAATTTTGGCCTACAGATCAACGGCATCGATGCAGCGTCAGTGGATCCTCCTTCATAACTGATTTCCAGGTGCTGATGACTCGTCCTGTTAGAAATGGCCCGATCAGCAAGATCTGGAGCCAAGCGCGTTACGGAAGCGATGTTTTCTCAGGGGAACGCCCAGGAAATTCGTCCTTCTCGACCACTGGCATTCAGGGCCCACTACGTGGTGCTAGTGTAGATGGGCTGATTGATTTGTATAACGATTCGTGGTAGGGCTTGCTGCGAGAGGGTAGTATCGTGCACTCGAGCTGTTAATCTTAATTTAACCCATATTTGAACGAGAATGACAGTCTGGGTGGGTGGTAATGGCTACCCAGATAAAGCAGGGTGATGATTAGGAGAGTGGCTGATATTTGTAAGCAAGATTTCAAGTGGCAAGTGGCCTATGAGGCAAGCGAATGAGTAAACACTGCCAGAAGACTAAAGGGAATGGCATGGGTAAATATTCGGGCTTGTACTGTAAGGCGGTAATGAATGTTGAATGAGTGGCCGCTTTCTGCACCGTCACGATCGGAAGATCCAACGAACGATCGTAGCTTCCTCATCCATTAAGATTAACAGGAGTGCACTCTCCGACAAGCAAACCCCCGCCCTATCACCACCTCTAGGTAAGCCGACCATCCCAAGTCTCCGCGATATCATGCAGAATCAGGAAGGACACACCCGGAGCAGCACACCGTCTGCTAATTGCACTGTGCGCCTCGGGCTTCGATGAACCTGGTAGATCCAATCTAGCGTCATGAGTGAGCAGCGAGTGATCACCTAGACGCGGGGGGAAGGGAACCAGAAAGGGAGACGTACCGCCGACCTGGGCGACCGCGCCGAGGGTGAGGCGCGGGGATGCCGGAGAGGGTAGTGTTTGAGCTGGGGTCGACCTACCGCCACGGGACACATTGGTACCACATGCGACTCATTGAAGTAATGCGGGAGCTAACGGCCTGCCAGGGTGTGGCCCATCGCAGCATTGGAAGCTTCGGACGTGCAGGAGAGGGAGCCTCAGCCTTGGCGGGGGAGCACGGTCGCGGAGACGGAGGGAAGACGCAAAGAAGCAATGGGCGTAAGGAGTACTGTGGTACGTGCACGGGAGAACATCTTCGAAATGCTGTTTTCTTCTGTTGGGTGGTGAGAGTTCTGGTGAACGATGGAGAATCTTTGCTGCCTCGATGAATCAGTATTTATACCTTAGTTATGGAGCCGCGCTATCTATCAGCTTTTTTTTGGGGGGGGGTGTCTTTATCTGAGTTCCTGGGGGGAGGAAGGGTGTCCATTCGGGAAATAGTGAAGGTAGGAAAACAACAATTGGTAGAACAATTTCTAGAACCAGACGACGAGGGAGAGGGAGTCGAACCCCCCCGTCCTCAGGCTCGTCACCCCCAGTTCATTCAGGCAGGCAGACTCTGCATGCAGCGGAGTAAAGACGAGATCGCCAAGAACGCGTTTACGTAGATGAAAGGTAGGAAACAAAAAAAGGGTAGTACGACTTCTCTTGACAACGATTCATACGACGTGGGAGAGGGAGTCGAACCTCGTCCTCGTCAGCCCATCCCAGGGAAATTTGTTGTGGTTGCGCTGTTCACGGTTGGTTATCGCCTCTGGGGGAGGTAAGTGGAAACGTTGGTTATGTGCACGTATTTGAGGATCCTCGAGATGCGAGTGGCTTTGAATTGGGGGGTACTTGGGTGACATGATGTGCATTTCTGGGCGAGGATCAGCAAAATGCTATTTCTGACTGAAGATGGAGTCAGTCGAACCTTGAGAGCCACGTGTAAGCCCTTCAAGGTCCAATGCGAGGCTTGCACTTATCAACGTAAGGTCTACAATAGACCTGATGGTGTTTGCGCAGAGAGTGACCAAAGAGAAAAAACAAAGTTGGTTTCGAAAAATTCGGGTACGGGGAATCGAACCCCGAGCTGCCGCGAAGCCATTTGAGGATGAGAGGCGGCAATGTTAGCCGTTACACCATACCCGATTATGGGGAGAGGTAATGCCTTGGAAGATGAGTCCAATCACGAGTCCTGATCGCGATAAGATGACGAATCTAATGATCGCGTCCATCGCTTACGCGCCCATCCCTCTGCAAGAAACTACCAACGAAGATGTCCTGTCCACACATCCCGCTCATCGCCGCGCTCTCTGCACCCAAGCTGAGCCAGGCAGTGCACCGAGAGGAGTGCACGCAGTGTTTCGATTCGCAGGTCGGTCGGTCCCTCGCCGTGGCCCGTTGTCTCTGTGGATCGCTGACAGCCCCCGATTTGTGCAGGACAGCCCGGGGGGAGTCGACGTCTGCCTCGCGTGCTTCAACGGCGCGTGCGCTGGGGTGCATTCCAAGATCCATGTTGAAAAGTCCGGGCACACGTTCACGCTGAATATCCGGCGTCGTCCTAAGCCCAAGTCTTCGCAGCGGGAGCGGGGCGACGAGGAGCCGCCGCTGAAGATGACGAAGCTGGCGATTGCGGCGCCGGAGAGCGAGGAGGAGAAGTACGAGGTGAGCACGGTGGTGAGGTGCTGGGGGTGTGTTCCCGAGGGCGGGCGGGAGCTGGCGGGGGACGAGGTGCGTGGGGAGCCCAAGGTGCGTGTGGCGCGGTGAGACTGGTGCTGTTGTGGCTGACTGGGACCAGATCAAGGCGCTGATTGAGGGCGTGCTCCAGTCGCTCTCCTCGGCGCGCCAATCGGAGGTGCAGGCCTGGGAGGAGGAGATCCTGCCGTGCGAGCACACCTTTGCCCTCTTCCAGGAGCCCTCGCCCTCCGCCCTCACCTCCCCTCTGCCAAAGACCTGCTCCTCCTGCGCCCTCGACTCCAACCTCTGGCTCTGCCTCACCTGCGGCTCCTTGGGGTGCGGCCGACAGCAGATCGGTGGCGTGGGCGGCAATGGCCATGGACTCCGGCACTACGAGGAGACAGGCCACCCGGCGAGCGTCAAGCTGGGGACGATCACGCCCGAGGGCGGTGCTGGTGCGTACTGCGTTCTGTGCGGGCTGCGCGGCTGAATCGACCGAGGCAGACGTGTACTGTTACGTGTGCAACGACGCAAAGCTCGACCCCGAGATCGCCGCGCACCTGGCGACATTCAACATCAACGTGCAGCAACTGACCAAGACCGAGAAGAGCATGACCGAGCTCCAGATCGAGCATAACCTCCAGTACGACTTTGCTCTCACAGGCGAGGACGGCCGCGCCCTCGAGCCCCTCTTTGGCCCCGGCCTCACCGGCCTCGCGAACCTCGGCAACAGGTGCGTCTGGCGTCCCTCTCCCGGTCACATGCTCACCCACCCACAGCTGCTACATCGCCTCCACCCTCCAAGCCCTCTTCGCCCTCCCCGCCTTCCGTGCCCGGTACTTCCCCCACGACCCCACCACAGCCCACGCCCTCACATGCCCCGAGCCCCTCCCCGCGTCCTGCATCGAGTGCCAGCTCCGCAAAGTCGCCGACGGGCTCCTCAGCGGCCGCTACGCCGTCCCTGCCCCCCACCACGACGACGAGGACAAGGCCTTCCAGCCCGGCCTCAGACCCAGCACCCTCAAGGCCCTCGTCGGCCGCGGCCACCCCGAGTTCGCCACCATGAAGCAGCAGGACGCCGAGGAGTTCTTGGGGTACCTCGTCGAGGTCGTTCGCCGCGACGCGTTCAAGCGCTCCGTGCCCGGTCCGCCCTCCTCCTCCTTTTCCCCCTCTTTGCGCGCTTACCGCTAACCCACGCACACAGACCCCACCACCGAGTTCAGCTACGCCCTCGAGCAGCGGCTCCAGTGTACCGCATGCCGCGGCGTGCGGTACCGCACTGACAGCGCCGACGTCGTCTCCGTGCCGATCGACGCGCGGGAGAAAGGGAAGGACGCAGATGGGAAGGTGCTCTACGAGGACGTGGAGCTGCTGCGGTGCATCGAGACGATGCTCGGCGAGGAGGAGCTCGAGGGGTACGGGTGTCCTAAATGCGCGCGCCCCACCACGGCAATCAAGTGCGTCTTCGGCCCCCTCTTCTAAAAGACTAAACAAACACTAAGACGGCGCCCCCACAGACAAGCCCGCTTCGCATCGTTCCCCACGACGCTCATCATCCACGCGAAGAAATTCCAGCTCGTCAACTGGGTGCCGACAAAGCTCGACGTGCCCGTGCGCCTCCCGCCCTCGGACCTCCTCACACTCACCGAGGTCCACCTCGGGCGGGGCATCCAGCCCGACGAGGTCGCTCTCCCCGAGGAGGAGCAGGTGGTCTCCGCAGCGCCCGAATTCGACCCCGGCGCACTTGCGCAGCTCGAGGGAATGGGCTTCCCGCTCGTCCGTGCGCAGAAGGCACTCCTCGCGACGGGCGGGAAGGACGCGGAGCCGGCGATGGAGTGGCTGTTTGCGCATATGGACGATGCTGGTGCGTGATCGATCCTCCCCCCAACCCGCGCTCTCTCTCTGTGTGAAAATGAGCTGATGTATATAACAGACATCGACGAGCCCATTCCCTCACCCTCTGCGGGAGGGAAGGCGCAGCGTCCGGAGCCCCCGGCGGAGCAGGTTGAGCTGATACAGGATATGGGGTTCACCAAGGCGCAGGGGAGGAAGGCGTTGTTAGAAACGGTGGGTGCCCTTCCCTTTCCCTTTCCCTTTCCCCCCTATAAAACTAAACTGTCTATAGGGAGGCGACATGGAACGCGCCGTGGAATGGCTCTTCTCGCACCCCGACGACGACGGCTCGTCCGCCGCCGCGCCCTCCTCCTCCGCGACGACAGAAGCGAAAGTGACCCCGGGGACGACGGACGTGCCCGCGCGGTACCGCCTCAAGGCGTTCGTATCGCACAAGGGCCCGTCGGTGCATTCGGGGCACTATGTCGCGCACGTCCGCTTCGACGAGGCGGAGGCGGGGTGGGTGCTGTTCAACGACGAGAAGGTCGTCAGGGCGGATGAGGAGAGTGTGAGGGAGTTGAAGGCGTTGGCGTATTTGTGGTTCTTTGAGAGGGTTTAGATGGGATGGGGGATTTTGTTCTTTGTTTTTTTCTTCATTGCTTAATTTGAAGATTGAAGGTCGTGTCTAGGAGTCTAACCAGCAGAAAGTACAGTTTACAGCTTATGTAGTAGTCTCTTGAAAACAAAAATACAAGGGTGGGGTCGAGTAGTTTGTTATTAGGAGCCTGCACACCCACGCGGGAGACCAGGACGTGACTCGTACGTGACATTCATGCATTTCTCACTCACCCAACGTCACCGCTCTCGTGCAAGACGTCGACCCACCCACACACCCCAAGCCATTCAGCCCCAATTCCGGAGGTGGATGTTGGGTGGTGTGGGCCAATCGTCGTTGTAAGACCGGACCGGGAGCATCAACAGTTCGTTTTAACAACGATACAGCTGGGATCTCTCCTAGTTCAATGTGGATATTTTGAGAGGGGATCGACGAAATGTTCCTCTGGAATCTAGAGTCTGGTTGAAGTATAAAATTTTAGTACTGTCCTTCCCGATGTTACTTGGCTTTGTTGGAATATGTTTCATGTTCTAGGGGAATTCGTTTGTTCCATATAGCCCTTTGGGACGGACATGATTCGGACTTTGCTCCCGCTGGTAGGGTGGCCTCAATCCTGGTAAGGACTAACTTTCGCTTGTGGCGTAAAACTCTGAATTCTTCCCGCTAGAAATGTCCGCGCCACTACCAATAGTGGTTATATCATTAGGGGTTTTAACATAGCAATGGGTCTAGGTCGGAGTCTTGGTACGCCTCCAGTTCGTTTTCAACGTCAGTCATCTCAGCATTCCGTCAAAATGTGCTTTAGGAATGTTGTTGCTACAGCCTTCCTACCGCCCACATCTCATTGATGATGTAGGGTGTTTTAATGACTATTGTAATCTTATAAAGGGCACGGTGTTCAAATCGTCTCTCCGCCCAACTTGTGAAGAACTACACTTCTCTCTTCATGCTACACAAGAATCTGCTCCTCGTTTTAACAACCGCATTCGCTGCCCATGCGATAAAGGCGGAAGCCTGCACTACTATCACAGTCCGCCCTGGTTATTCCTGGCGAGTTACATGCTGTTACTTTGCTCTCCAACATTTTGTGCTCAGTCCTATCTAGCAACGACACCGCAGCCACAGTCGGGATTGACCCCAAACAGCTCATTGAGTATAACCCGGGCCTTAACTGCTCTTCCCTCCAAGCTGGCGAGGAGCGTGAGTGCTTGCCTTGTCTGATGCGTATTTCTTTGCAGAACTAACTACGCTTCAGTTTGCATCTCGCCCCCAACACTAGGTTAGTTGTTCTCATTTGGAAGCTCTCCTTCCTATTCAGTGAAAATGTCCAGGCATCAGCGAGAGCGTAGCCAATGGGACCGAAAGTAGCAATGCCCTGAATTGTACGAGACCCGTGTGCTCCCTCGTACCCGTATACTCAAATATCGGCAGACACTGAAGGACCACGGAAGCTGTTACCCGGACAGTCATTGAAAACAGATGCTCTTCATTGGGATACTCCTTTGAAAAAGGAATGTTCTGCGTACGGCTTCAGGACCTATATGGCAAGGCTTTGGGATAGTGAGTGGTATTTCTCTTTGAACGCTTGGCCTCTAACCCAAAATTTAGTTTCTGGGAGTTGGGAACAGGCGTGTCAAACGACTCCGATCAATGTTACATCCCCGGTTATGATGTGCGCGAATTTGTCTTATCTTTTATCATGCTCTATGTTGACTTTTCTGCTAAAGAAATAATCTTGTGCCAGATGAGTGCACGACCATGTGAGAACAAATAAGTTCATTCCGCATGCTTGCCTTAATTATTGTAGTGAATTTGGTGG
Source organism: Tephrocybe sp. NHM501043 (assembly GCA_018855915.1). Taxonomy (NCBI): domain Eukaryota; kingdom Fungi; phylum Basidiomycota; class Agaricomycetes; order Agaricales; family Lyophyllaceae; genus Tephrocybe; species Tephrocybe sp. NHM501043. The sequence continues at coordinate 32,711 of JABCKO010015902.1, forward strand.
TGGTGAATTTGGGAGTTGGTACGTTCCAACGGGAGACGATGATAAATCCTGGTGCGTATGAAATTTCGGTCCACAGCAACCTACCCCTGATTTGCTTGTAGTCGTCCAACTTGGGGCGATTTCGATTGCAAGTGTCTGGATAACCGTTCGTACACTTCCTTGATCTTGAACTGTTGCTCATTGCATAATCAGTTAGGGCCCAATGCACTTCGCCAGTATCTTTCCATCCCTCTGATTTGTTACGTGAAAATAATATTATTGTTGAAGGCGACTTTGGAACATTGAAGGTAGTAATAAGCAGTGGAGAGTATGTGTCAACCTTTAAAGCTGCCTTCTCTGTTGATCACACATCTTCCTAGATCATGTGCCCTACTACTCCTGCCACAGTACGTTGGCTTTTGTCGCCCTGCTACCCTACCTATCAATGGTTCTTAGATACAAGGCTACTACTTTGAGAAGCCCGATTCCTGCACGACTCCAAACATATTTACTGGTATCTCTGGAGGTACGAGTACTAGACTTAATCTATTGACATGAAACCCTGAATCAGCACTCAGTTTGGCAAATCCCGTATCATGAGCCATGCAGCAACTGGAACCAAATGGTTGTGCGTGTTTATCGTTTTTTTTTCTTCTATAAAAATATAGATTTCGACTCCTACTCAGGACAAGGGCTGTTCCCCTACCAGCATTGGAATACGAAAATGGTAAGATGTTGGATGCGAATTGGCTTTCTCTGTTTGCTTGACTTTCTATGCAGGACGGCCAAACTGAAAGATGTAAATGCTTCTTCACGAAACAAGTTTCTACCTCTAATATGAAGAACAGAATAGCAAAGACCCTTGCAACGAACCTGCAGTGGTAAAGAGTCTGTTTTTCTCAAAGCCATCGTATGTACTTCAATTCCTTCGTTATACTCTTTGCATTGATGAAATAACAGGGAGTGTGACACGAATACCAAATGTACGTTACTCGAAAGTGTTTTCTGTGCTGCATTCAAATTGGCTTTCAGCTGGCACTTTTAATGTTTACGATCCAGAGTGTGGTATTCCACCATGCCCAGGCAGTACGTATCCCTGCTTCAGAGTTGAATTTACCAATTCTCACGTGGCGGCTGTTCAGATATGGCATGGGATTACACAAATGGGATGTGCATGAGCTGTTCTTGGGATGGCAAGAAACCTCCTCAGATAAGTCCAGATGCGCCCAACACTGAAACGCTTCACAAGCGTGTGGGAGAATGTCCAACCTTTCATCTGAATGGACGGACAATCAGACTGATGGTCAACAATGTTCAAGCATGGTTGGATAATACAGGTGAAGGCCCTACAGTTGAACAAATTGCAAGAAATCAGGAGGTTCGGGATGAGTTTGACGTAGGTTATGTTCAATCTCAGGAAACATTGATACTGAGCATATACAAAAACAGGTTGCTTGGCGTGACACATTTCCAATACGAGGTCACATGGTGGAGCAGGTATGTCCACACTATGTCGTTGGCAAAAGAACTCTCGCTAACCAGATGACAGGGCGGGTTTGTGATCACTTCTAATAATATGCCTCGACCAATCTGACTCTGATGCAATTAGCTGGATATTTGCTGAGATTGCAAGTAGGACATTCACAAAGATTGGTCTGGAGTGACTGCCAACATACTTTGTATAGATCCACAGAACCTTGTGGTCGTTCGTGCACATAACCCAAGGGTTCCAATACCCATTCGGCGGTATCCTTTTCATGGCTTGCAAATTAATCTGGGAAACCCTCGACAAGTGGGACCTTTAGACGCACGATTCCTTATGGTTGCAACGTTTCACACACATCCTGGCATCGTAAGGGTGTTGCAATGTTTTATCTTTTGATCATCTAATACTTTTTCTCTTTATTACAGCTAAGACCCGGGGTCCAGTGAGACTTCTTTCCCCATTTCCCTTTATGCGTGAAATACTTATCCTGCTTGGAAGTAATCCTGCATTGCCATCTCCTCAAGATAACCGACTTGCATGGGAACGGGGTCTTCCTGCCATTATAGTTCAGTGCGTATTCCTTCAGGTACCCTTTAGCTGGATGGTCTGGTTTAACTTCTGAGCAGTGAGAGAGGCCTTACTATCCATGTACGTGGGAGTGCGTGATCACAATAATGCCATTTTACTTACAAATTATCCAGGGGCCCAGGCGCCGTGCTCAGATGAATCCCAATGGCCCTCTGGACTTTCCCATGACCAATCAGGACCCCAGTAATGCGCATGACAATGATCGTGGTACTCAACTTACTGATTGGGTGCCAACCCGAGTTCCCAATCAAGATACACCCAGTGGAACGCTTACTGATCATGATGAACTTCGTTGATACATTTTTCTTCTTTGGCAGATCAAGCCCATATCCATGATTTTCTTTCCCTGTTGATCCCTTTATTGCCTTTTGATTCTTACTCTATTGTTGTCATTCTGTCACTCGCCACCAGTTGCAAATGTTGTTTTACAGTTGAGCATTGAGATTAATCCAAGTACGTTGAATCAGGGTGGCTAAGATAGGGCGGAGGATTTATGTCTCTGCTTATAATACGATCGACACACTCGCTTTGTATCTGGAACCACGCTCGACGAAGACAAAGCGAAGGTCATTTGGATCATGCGACCCGACCTCGCAGTGTATGGTGTGAGTACACTCTGTGACAGATTGTGTATTCCTTGTCTTCACGACTGATCTTCCTTCTCGGACTTATAGCGTAGTCATACATGCCGCGCTACTTTCCTCAGAGATCAAAACCAATTTTGGGCGGACGAAAACACTGAATCGTATAAGGAACACATGGTGCTTTCAAACTGCATCACTCTCAGTGCAGGATTTGTGGACCACAATGGCTTTACATCCTCTACAAAAGGCACATATCTGAATTGATTACAATTCAGATACTGGTCCGATATATATACAGTTTGGTGAGAACTGTAGTAAGCTGTAGGCTTACAACATACTCCTTCAGCCAATGTCTATACATTCCAACCTAGTGTTCAGAACACAATAGACATACTCAAACCATTTAATGAGGACAGCGAGAGGTTCTCTGAAATACCTGTAACTCAACCTTTTGCCCTATCCCTTCTGCAGCTTTTCCCAGGAAGCAGCAAGAATCAGAAATCAGGATCTACTTTACTTGGATTATGACTGCTCATACTCTGGCATCTCTTGCACCATCTTGAGGTGACCAGGTTTCTATTCCCACAATCTTCTGCTAGAACACCCAGAGTACTCCCAGTCAAGGCAAAAAGAGTCCTATAGCTCCATTGTTTGACAACCTCATATACCACTGCCCATCCATCTCTTTGCCAGAGAGGCCACAAAATGCTTGGGTAGATTCCCGAGGACAGAGTGGTATATGCTGAAATGACAGGGTCATACAGCCCAAAATTGGTCCTAAGTCTGCATTTTGTATGAGAGCTTGTTTAAATCTATCTTTCTTTCACTAGTATTTGAGAATCAAAACCCATATTTCTATATCTTCCAAAGGATTTTAGGAATGTTTTTATATGGGCATGGACTTTGGACTGAATACACTGAAACTTGCACACAGGGATTGGGGGAAAATTTACTTGGCAGCTACCTCATTGGCCTACTGAGCACGACTAAGCCAATCCTGGCTGCTCAGGGGGCATATAGAAATTAGAAATTGATAGGGCTATTGCTAGTTCATCTAAGCTCACCAATATTTGTCACCAGGTGGTGTTTGAATGATCCAAGTCCCAACCTCACCACCAATGAAGCCCCTACAACATGTATCAGTTGGCTCAAAATGGGGCAGAAAATCAATTATTTCTACTTGTCCTCACACAAGTCCAGCACTCTGTTCTGGCTGAAGGAGCAGCATCAATTTGAGGTAGTAGCTGAAAACAATGAACATGTGATGCACATAAGGTCTTGGTAAGTTCCTGGAGTCTGAAGACATGCTGTCTGCCAGTCTGTACCTTTAGGAACTGAATCTCAAGTCAGGCATCCATGCTCATGTCTAAATAGACAAAGGACTGACTGTCCC